>JAQIVE010000143.1:0-50917 GCA_034698285.1 Sminthurinus bimaculatus
AAATTTGATCAAAGTTGATAAGATTTTCGACCAAAATCGGGTCAAAATCTCATGAGATTTTTTGACAAGATTTTTTTCTAGGGGGTTTTTCACATCAAGTAATATTAAACAGTAATAATTTACTACAAAGTTCTCAGAATTCTCAACATTCACCGGTATAACGGGTATCTGTACGATTACGCAAAAACATCGTTTTGAATACGACTAATTTAGAATCTATTAAATAGCTGGCTTAATAATTACCAGGTAAGCATACAAACGGCGTCCAAAATGTACAAACATTTGCGTTTGTACGTACAGGTATTTGATGCATTCTATTTTCTTAAAACACAATATTTTGTCACTCAAACATCAAATAAACCGGACACCCTACATTTTAAACTGTGTAGCCCATGTTTTTATGCAGATTATGGTTTCTGATGATGGTCTTTAAAATTGAAATAAAATTTTGAATTAACTATATTTGATCGTTTTGTCACACGTATTTCTTTCAAAATTTGCTACACATAGTTAAACTTGGAAACTTCGTTAGACCTAACCACACGAAAACTTATAAGCGGCATCAGAACACAGTCCACGGAAATTTTGCTCCCCGCCTGAAATTTTGAAAAAATACCCAGTACATCATCGGAATTTACTTACTGCGAAATTCGTACTGCGAACCTAAATTGTCAAAGCAACCAATTCGGTTCGCCAATCGTTTTATTGCAATAGAATATTACATTTATCCATGCTGCTTCCTTTACCCATCCGCTAGATGCTGTCAGCATTCACAAAAATATCAAATCCGGACAATCGAACGGACGCTCGATTATTCGGATTGGGGCAGCACGAGATAAGCCGGAAATTCGAGCTTCTACTGTATAAATCTTGCCAGACTACACATTGAGACTATCTGTTGCGCTGAGTGTGAATTGGACATAAAAAATACCAGACGGCGTTGAAATTCCTGCTGCACGTCTATATGTACATATATATTACTCTTACATACATTTATTTATTGAAAATGACAAAACACAAGGGTAGCAAGTAAAAAACATTTAGTTGTACATAACTTATTTAAGCATAGAAATGAGGAACAAGAAGGTAATGGGATTTTTTCCGCCGCAATTGTCAATTTTTTGGATGGCCCATGATGATGACGATTCAATCCTTTGTTGTCTTTTCATACGTCTTCTTTTTCAATTTAGATTTTGCTGCTGACTCGTCGTGTGACTTTCTTTTGTTCTTATACTGGACAGGGGATAAAGATGAACTGGAAGTGACCAAAAGTTTTACTGCTGCACCCTGAGGAACACCAACACTGTGTGTATCTTCATTTCCATCGGCCACAATAATTTTTGACTGATCTTCAACGATGGATTTGATTAAACTCAACTTTAAACTGAGCTGCATTCACCGATAAAATAAATACATACAAATTTCAATCGAACATTAAATACTATCATTTGGTTTAATCTGTAGAACTTGTTACCGTAAATATGTAATACCTATATTACCAGTTACAAATGTACATATTATGAGGAATTGTTGAGCAAAAATAAGCTAAAAAACGCGCATCTTAACTATTTCTTTAGCTTATTCAACCCTGCTGTAAAGTTTTACCGTCAAAATCTATTGCTGCCTAATATGTATACATTATACATTGATTGGATTTTCCACTTTAAGTTTGCCTTGACCGAGCCAAGGGGGAATGAACTCGCGTCCGGTGGAGGACGCGTGAGGGAATTTGCAACTTCAGCGAAAAACTGCTGCGAGTAATTTTTCGCGTAAGTACAGCAAGAATGGGAACGATAAAGCATTTATGCTTTAAAACATGAAAAAATAAATATCCAGACGTGTAAATTGAACATGCTCAAAAAATTAATAAGTTTAGTGCCTAATTTTGCTCAATAATGCATCATTAATGGTTTAAATTAAAGAATTAAAGTAAGTTGGCGTACCGCCTCAGCCTCTTTTTCTTTGACTTCATCCGAAGCTTGTTTCTCCTTTATTGACTCTTTGAGCTTGCTGAGCTCTTCCTCAATTTTCTTCTTGGCTTCCTTCGTCTCGGCCAGCTCTTTTTTACACTTTATGGAAAGAATAAAATATTATAAAATAAGAGTTGAAATTGTCTTGATCATAAATGTATAAGAATTTATGAATCCTACCCGGTAATGTATTCTTAGATCCTGAGACATTCGTATCGAACGTTTCCCGCGCTCCATTCATTGCGTTAAAAATTCAAATTTAAATGCATGTAGAGAGTTGTACTTTTAATTAAGCCAGGGCTTTGAATTTTCAAGATAGTTCTTAAAGTTCTTGAACTAAATTTGCAAAAATACACCGCACCGAGTAGGATTCATAAATTGTTACACAAATCATAAAATACGTATTACAGTAATAAAATGATGATTGTTGTACTTTAAACTTGTCGTTTAAATCTTTGTTTAAATTCTAACGTTGGATAGTTGACTTTGACTCTGTTGATTCTCGGCCTTCAAATTTTGAACGACATTTTCCATCATGCTCACACTTATGGTCTGATCATCAACCCGCTTCTGGAGATTTTGGTTGCTCAGGTGAAGCTTTTGAAGGAAGGTTCCCTGCTCCCTCATTTTCTTTTTATGAGCTTCCTTTTCCACTTTGTAGTTTTCCAGCAGTGACTGGAAACCCTGTTCTATCCAGTTTGTATCCAAGTGGTCGTCCTGGACTTTAGGTTTTTGGGGATCACTCATGCTTGCTTAAAAACGTCTTTGTGAAATAAACAAAAATCACAATAACAATGTCATGTTATAGATATTATAAAGCAAGAAATTATTTTGCTGATGTGTACTGTGTTAGATATTTTTAGCAACTAGCTCAGCGGTTTGACTCTCAACTCCCAGCAGCCAGTAAGTCTCGTGTAGTTCCAAGCTCCAAGTATGAACCTTGATATTCGTAGTTTAAAATTACCACACTTTTGCAAACTAAAAAAAATCCTTTGAGGTGTTCATTTCCAGAATTTGTGCCAACTTGAACGGCTCGACGACCTGCCAAAGCAGTGTAATAAAACTTGATTTTATTACTGTTGGGCGACGCTATAAATCCACAATTTTTTCGCATAGGCTGTGCTGTGCACGAAAAAAAAAACTTTTTTCTAGCAATGGCACCTTAATTTGGATTACCAGATTCGTTTGATTCATTGCAGCTTTATCGTTATTTGTTCGCTCTTCTGGAAAAGTTTACAGTGACGCACCATTGACGATATCGGATCTTGACCTAGGATTTAGCACGCTTCTTTACATCATAATGCGGTTATGAACGGCGTCAAAACGATGCTAAAAGTTGACTCGTATTTTATGTTTTACATGCACCGAAAGGTACCTGATCAATGAAAATCATTCGAATACTACATGAAAAATAATATCCGGCGTTAAAGTTATAACTGTCTAAACTTTTCCAAACGACGTGCCATGCCGACCTGGAAATATTGGATTTGACGACATCATTGTAATCGATGGATCCTGTCATAACAGAAATGACTGTACAAACCGTTGATAACCATCTATTATTCAAAGCTTAAAAATAATGTCATCTTTTCCTGTGAGGTATGAAAACATTCATTATATATATATAAGCTTTTTGTAATTCTCCTCGTGAGTAAAATTGCAAGCGGCGTCGAAATCTCAAAGATTTTGTTTACGGCAGTCACGGGAAACAAGTAACTAATAGCCGAAACCAGCTAAAAAAGGCCGACTGTTTGCAGCTGATTTTAGCCGGTTCCGGCGAAATTCGGCTGGTATGTCGGCCTTTTTTAGCTGGTTGTCGGCTTTATTCGGCTGGCAATAAACCAGCCATTATTGGCCGGCTGTCGGCTAAATTTGGCCGGTAAATACAAAAAGTGAAGGAAGAAAAAATTTTTTCCGATTTTCACTCCAACTTTTTCAACTGTTGTACGGAGCTGTGGGAGAACCCCACATTAGAAAAAAAATTCCCACATTGAATTTGTTAAGAATTTGATGAGCTTTCCAGTGGTGGTGTCTATTTTTCTCTAACTCGTGCCCTTGAGTTCCTACCAAAGCCTCAAAGTATGAATCGGCTAAAATCAGCTTGCAAACAGCCAATTTTAGCTGGCAAAAATCAAAATTTCTGGCAGTCAGCCGTTTTTAGCTGGCTAACAGCCATTTTCGGCCGATAATATGCCCGCTTTTTTTAGCTTGTTTCGGCTATTAGTTACTTGTTTCCCGTGACTGAATGGTGTATTTTTACGGGTTAATAAATTGTATAAATTTGCGCCCGGCACTAACTAAGATTGTTCTCTTTGGAAGTTTTTCGGTACGAGTGATGACTGAGGCGCTATTATGATTTCCTGAAACGCTTCTTGTAAAGCAAAAAGTAAAAGTTTTATTCCACAAGGAATTGAGTTTTTAATTTTTAGAAAATCCACCGCACCGTATAAATCCCTCTTGTGGCTAAAAAAATTGCAGTATACATACTGCAATTTGTTTAGCCACCATGATGACACCAAGCACCAAACTTTTAACTCCAGCAGTCCTTGGAAAAATTATAAAGAAAAAATATCCCACAAAAATCAAAATGACCCACCTTGTTGTGGACAAAAAGTTTAGCCACCATGAAATATAGCAATAATACGAAATACCAAGTAATTCTGACTACTTTTCATAAATTAGTGGTCACTTCGGTTTATTTTGTGGATGGCAATGACATTGGGCAAATAATTTCAGTGGACACTTTGGATTTTTTAGTGTGCGGCCAATATGGTAGGCCACAACAAATAGAAAAGAGAACAGCAAAGAAGACAGATATGCTTAGGCTTAGATGTACATGTGCACTTTACGCATACGGAAGAGAGAAGGAAAGATTGCTCAAAACAAAGGAGTTACCTTGGTATGAGCTCCAGCCGCTGGATTGTAGTGTGGTGAATGTTGGGAATTCGTCGAAGGTGAAAAACAGTGGTTTTCACCAAAATTGATGTTGTTCGTAGCTGCTGCATTGTGCGAGTGTTGTGGCTGATGAGGATGAGCATGGAAAAAGGGATGCTGGTGCTGTTGAAAGGTAGACGTCATTTGCACAGGGCGATCACTGTCACTGTTGAAGGAGCTTATTCCAGCTGCATGCTTTTGGTGGCTGGGATTGTGGTGTTGAGAAGGTTGCTGATGCTGCTGCTGAGTAGATACTCCTCCACCTACACTTCTTGGTACTCCTTGCCCCACTTTCTTAAATTAAATGTTCCCGGTATTACAACCATCGTGAAATAACATAATGGTGAATGGTATGATCTTTTGCCTTACAGCTTCAAGTTTTAAATATTTAAGAAAGAACAAAATCAAGGGCAACATAAAGGTGTAAACAACGGATTAACCTCAAAGTAGTAATGTCGCTGACCTGCTCCATCCATGGGGTGCACGTTCATATTCATATTATTATTACTTATGACTGCCCTATAACTGCAATGTTTATTTCCTTTCAATTAGTTTCAAGTTTCAATTGTTGTGAAGAAGGGTGAGACCGACGTAAATACAAAAAAATGAATGTCAAGTCCTCTGCTTTGTCTTTAATCACTTTGCTTTGCCGCCGCTGCAGTTTGTCACCGGCACCATTCGTCATCAAGACATTTTGTCACAAGCACATTTTGTCACAGTAACACTTGGTCGCTGTGACTTTCTGACTACCAGTCAGTCAGGCTACGTACCAACAGAAAAGGACTCTATTTGGCCTATATTTTAACATCATTGAAAATGCATCAAAACCAGTATAAAATGACTTGACCTAGTGCAGAGTCTAAATATCTAGTCAAAGCAAAAATAAACGAACCCGAAAATTCTAAATTCGGGACCATCCAGGTATTTTCTGAAAAAATACACAACATTATACGTTTTATGATTTACATGGATTTTTGGGTCAGATAATTTTTCTTTTGACTAAATTTTTGAATTTCAAATCATATGAAGTCATTTTATACTGGTTTTGATGCATTTTCAATGATGTTGAAATATAGGCCAAAGAGAGTCCTTTTCTGTTGGTGCATAGCCTGACTGACTGGTAGTTTACATGTTTGCAGATGCAAATGTTGCGTGGGAAATAATTATAATCTTTGCTTCACTTATTGATTATCGAGGAAACATTGCCAATGAATTTCCTATAATTTCTCATAATTTCTGAGACATTCGAATAATTTCTCATAATTTCGCTCAAATTATGTTGCAAGCATTCGGAAACCGCCCACTGTGCACAGGCTTACAAAAGAAATAGCTTAAAGTTGAAGAAACCATGGTCACATTTTAAAACTGGTGTAAAATCGAACCGAAAGGCTCACCTAAATTTATACCAAAAGTCAACCCTGTCCGCACGAAGTTGTTTTTCTGGAACATAATAGTCGGTATCAGCTTCTTCAGAATCACTGTCGTCCGAATTTAATTGATCTAAAATTTCCCATTCATAATTTGGATCAGCAGGTTCTTCATCAAAACAATCTAGACCTTTTGTTTCCAAAACTTTAAGATGTTCTGTTTGGGCAGTTGCTATGATACCTAAAATGCATGAAAATGAGTGGCAAACAATAAAACACCGGAAATTGTGCTTTTCGTTGTATATGAAAATATTTTGAACTTTAATCGTTAAATGTTAATAAATTTATAATAGTATGAATTTAGTTGAACAAATACATTATAATACTTACTTGCAACGTTTCTGGCTAATTCTTTCTCATTTTCTGTTACTTCTGTTATAACGATGGGGAACATACCGTTTAAAATTTTGATAACATTACTAGGATTAATCGTCTGCGACATTTTACTTTCGTTGCTTTAAAATTCTGTGAATTGTACTAATATTCTTGTATTTGAACGGTACCAATTAAATAATGCATTGATTGATTGATTGATTCCTGTTTGGGAATATAAAAGCTGACCTAACTTTGATGAAGCCTACAAAACACCTTAACTGGTACAATACTGTGAAAACCGCAGTCTGGTTTAACTTACAAGTAAATTAATATAATTATGCACAACGTTTAATTATTTAAGTCAAAATATTACATTCTGATGAAAAATCAAGAATTTAATTGAAAAACCAATTTTATGAAATCTGAAAGCTACTCAACATTTTACATTCGAATCATCCTGTTTCCTTACGAATTGCAAGGATAGCTATTGATGCACCTGTACATGATTGGAGATAGGGCTTCAACATTACGTGAATACGTTTTGAGATAGGAGCTTAACATTAGGCGAACATGGTTTTTACATGGCAGTGAAAATTTAATTTCTTTTCTTTTGACCTATGACATTTCATGTCTCTATGGGTCAACATCGGGGATACCCAGGGCAGTTGTAGTGTCAGAGTGACAAGCAAGGTTCAAGCTAGCTGTATGCGAGTTAGCAGTCAAATCCATCAACGAGCTTTTATTTTATGTCCATTTCAATTTTTGGAAAAATGTCCAAAAAATGACCTTTGACCAAAATTTTCTCCTGACTGTCTGGCGCTCGGCCTCTATAAATTTGTGTATTAGCATAACTCACCAAGAGCTACACTGTAGTACAGGTCTCGTGTAAAAGTTATACTAAAGGGTTCGAAACGTTTGCTTCTGAGTTCGGATGGTTTCAAAAATATCACAAAATAATTGTTGCTAGGTAAATTTACACAACCATTTATTTTCAAACTTACTCTTTGCATACTTCTACCTAATATTTGCATTTGGTATGACAATTATATGCTTTAATATTAGAATTTAGAAGTATAATACGAGTTAAGTATAACATTAAAGTGTTTTTCCTGATTTTAACGATAAAAACTCATGTAAGATATTATTTTACACTACTTTTGATGTTGAAACAAGATTTTTGACCAAAATAAGGAATAAAACACCAAATATTATGCTTTAGATTAACTTTGAGTTAAAAATTATGACTTTTAAAGTTCTCTAAAAAGCGAATTTTACACAGACCTCACTGCTTCAAGGTTTATTAGAAATATTTGAGAGCAATTTAAAAAATATTTTTAGATAGAATTTGAATAAGAACATGTTGAAGTATGCCTGTATCAAATGTTACAGTGATATTCCAACAATTAGCAGAGTTCTACGTGAATTTGTTAAAAGAGCAAAATTCTGCAATTTTTAACACTTTAAACAAAACTCAAGCTGTGCTCTTATCCATTGACCAAAAGTTATGCTGTAAAATCGTAATATAAAGTAATTTTTATGTAGATTTTGAATTTACGATTTAAAAAAATGTAATATTTAAAATGCAAATATGGCAAAGCAAAATAGACGGAGCGCTCGGCCATGCGAACTCAGGAGCAGCCATGCGAACTCGGGTACATTCACGGTATTGATTACTGTGTGCAAAACTAGCAACAGGTAAAATGTAAAATGTTCAGCAATGCTCCTTACATACTGTAGCAAACTGACTGTGTGTTGTGCGTAGTTTATTCATCATTTGATGAGTAGGTATTTTATGAAACTGAAGACTAAATCTACATCGATTAGTGCTAATGAATCGAAAACTGGCTTATTTGTGTAAACAACGAAAAATCGATGATCTAAAGAGGTCTTCAAAGGCTTCAATTAATTATGCAACAAAATATCAATAATAATTATAGGCAGTTAACATTCTACATTTTACAATAAACACAACAAATATCTGTGCATTGTTTTGACTAATGTTTTTGAATATGTATTATGCAAAATACATTACACTCAAAGTAATAGAATAAGAGGGAAATATTGTAATGAATGAGATGCTCAATAAAGCTTTTTTATCCCTGTTTTTGCCACAAATTTTCATTTCCTAGTTTACCAGACTTTTTCATCGCCATCAGTCGCAGTTTACTTTTGCCTTTGCCATATTTGCCCTAATGAAGAGGTTGAGGCAGTGCAGAGCAGAGAGCAGACACAAAGCTACTTTTTTCATATGAACTTTATGACTGCCAATATTTTTTTGTGGCAGCAAAGTAGGAAGTGAGTCCAGTGATAGGTGGGATAGTAATGTTAGTATTGTGAAGCTATACACTATGGTGTATAGCAGCACGTTAAAAAGTTCATAAACCACATGTATAGTATAATATAATATAATGTAGAGTAGGTACTAGTGGTCAAGCCAAGTCGAGAGCGAGAGAGCGAAAGAAAGAGTCAAGGTGAGGAAGTGCAGGCATAGATCTTTTTGTGCGAATTCTCACAGTCGGCTCATCATTTTCTATCTTGATTTTTCAAGCTCCAAATTATAATTTTAAGATACATACTTATGCTTACCTGCACGTACACATTGTATGCGTACAGATATTTGAAATTCAAAATGTTTGTGTACTTATTAATTTTTGAAGCATTCTCATGGTGTTATTATGTGTAAAGATGGAACACTTAGGGGGAACTCTTCCCGATTTTCAGCCCTTTATTTCCATTGTCCAACATAAAAATCTTCATTCACCACATGGCTTTTGTTGCAAAATATTAATGTGTAAAGTTAATCCATGTTTTAGCAGAAAGTTCATGGGGGTTCATTCTGGTTCCAACCAGTTACTAACTTTGTATTTATGTGTATTATAATACTTATCGTATCTAAATTATCGATGATGAATAATGCAAAATTAAAAGGAAGAAATGACGATAACGAGGTAGACAATAATGAATACCAAGTGAACGCAAATATGTAATCCTGTATTGAAATGTTACCCGTACAACTTGTACCAGTGAATGACGCAACTTGTTGTTGACGTTCTACTTTTATTTAGTGTATCGTGTATCATGCATACTCCATGTGGTCTGCCGACCGGTTGTAAATCCTGTGCCTAAGCTTGGAATCTGCTGTTTAAGTATTCTAAGATGAGACGTTTTTAGAGATGCACTCTTCTGAATTCATACTTGAAATTCACGATAATATTAGTATATGTGGTCTGTAACCTGTCTGTGTATTGTGTATTGGGCAAATAATCAGGTGTCACAAGTTCACAAGTCAAGTGCCTACTAGTGTTGACTGCAAACTTTGCACTGTTTTTTGAGAGAGACGTTCTGACTTGTGACGAATAGCAAGATAGAAAAGAATGTCTTGGATAATAGGATAAATTTGACATCATTTGATAAGGTCGAGTACATTGTTTTATACATATGTATAAACGACGAACAGTTCACTCGTGGAATGGCACGTGAGACTCTGGGTCTGCAGATTGAATGGATTGTTTTTACCCTATAATATAGATGGATAAAAATTGCAAAGGCAAAAGCAACGCCTTCAGTAGCTAATTTTATACACAAACAGAATTTTTATAAAATACACGTGTGTCTCGGACTCTGCAGAGTCCAAGAAATATATTTTACGCTTTTTATGTAATACACATGTACAATGTACACATGTGCATCGATACATAAATTGCTTATGCAACAAGTATGGTTCAGACTTCAGACATCGTCTCACGCCGTTTTCTCCACATTTATCTGAAAATAGGATAGTGTTAAAAAAATTGTCTGGCTACTTTTTTCCTTTGCCATTCGTGTTGACTGTTGACGGTCAGTATTTGCTCTTTACGGACTATATGCATTCACATTTCCCATGTTCGTTTACAAATTATTGTGAAATGGATATCTGAACGTAATTTCTTGAAGGTTCGCCAATAAAATCCAGACTTAAAAAGTTCTGATTTGTACCTGAAAACAAATAAAATACTCGTCAATACAAAGTTATGTTAGCTGCACACGCGGAGAAACAGAGACAAGGTAAATATTGGAAAATGTAAATGAACTTCCCTGAAAAGAGGAAAATTCCGAAGTAAAGATAAAGATATGGCTAAAATTGTGGGCATAAAAATAATAGCAGACACAACGAATTATCTGGAATAATACAATATATGATGTCAGCTATTATACTCAATAATATGTCCATGTCGAATGAAGTCGCAGTACTCGTCATCTATAGACTGGTCAGTGAGCATTGGTAAAAAACGTGATATCAAAACTTAATGGAATTTCAATTTTTTTACATAAACCTAATACTGGACCTGACCTTTACTTGTATGTACGAGGTAGAACAAGAATTCTCCTATTGACCATTGAATTAAAACTTAAACCCTACCGTCGTTCAAGCGAAGCCACAATATAAAATATTATGGTATTTTGTTTTTTATACATATGTGTTATGTATATGCAGATTTGCAGAAAATATTATGCATACATGTTCGATTCCTCGTAGTGAGTGCACTCGCACTGATATCCTTATACATATGCCGACGTACTATTACCTATATCTACACACTATATAATTAAAAAAGTACTTATACAGATACACATCATGGATGAGAACCATTATGTAGGATGGCAGAAAACAAAGCTAATCCTGTGCAAAAAATATGCAAGAGTGGATTTGTAGAAAAGAGTTGAGTTGGTCCAAGTCAAGTTTGAGTCGTAGCCTTCACTCGTTCCACTCAACATCGAACAGGCAAAAGTCGTCTCTCTTCCTTTATCGCACAAATTCCAACTACCTGTATATGTAGAACATAATACATAATATACATACATCATAAATAGATTTTGTAGAAAAAAAGTTACATTTTGCAAGCCAAAAATTATTTTCATGAGTTATTTGGAATTGCATATGTATGCATGTTTTGCACAAATCTATTCACCGAAAAACCAGGGATTAAACCATCAGCTCTTGAAGAATTTCTTCGAGTGGGAAACCGATAGAACATCAGGAAGAGAGAACTCTAAACTTGGACTGTAATGCTTACACTTACGTAAAATACAAAAATAAATTCTACAAGTATCAAACAACGATAATAGTGGACTTTTCCCTTCTGTTTTTGTTTTGTGATCATTTCCAATTTTCAATAAAAAAGTTTTACAATCCTCAAAATGACGGACATTCTAAATACCAATAACAGCAACAACCTGAATTCAACCGGTTGCCATCTGACTGTGAGCTCAGTGAGGATGCGAAGAAGTGGATCAGCAGCAAGATTGAGTAGTTTAAGCCAAATTGACTGGGATGGAATTTCCCAGGATTCAAGTCCCGACCCGGATTCATTATTGCCCAGTGTAAACAGTACTAGTATTAACATTAGTATCAGTAACGAGGAAAGTGACAAGACTAGTGAATGCAAGAAAGCAAAGCGGGATGATTATTATGACGATGATTCCTATTTTGACATCATTCAAATGATCCTGCTCGAGATCCTCGCAGCCATCATTATCATTGCCGTGGTTCCCTTCATCATCCTCATTTTCTCCAGGAAATATATCATCAAGTGGATAGGATTCACCTTTTGCTGATTTATATTTTTAAGCTGCAACAACATTCTCCAAACAACAACGACCATGTATTTATTATATAGCTGTGACAATTATTCCTAATTCCTCCATGTCAGCCTGGTTTAACATTCATACATGGTGATCTGTTACCGCAACATGGATAATATAGTGGGCTGGGTCGGGTACCGCAAGCTTCATGTTTAAGAGATATGAAAAAATGAAGGTAAATATACGACTAAAAATTGATAAACAAGCAAAGATCGACGTGTCACTGATTCGCGATCCTTTCACTGAAAATTTGAGGAAAAGTGACCACAAAGACTCCTTAAGACCAGTTTACGTTATGTATTCTTCTAATTAAATTCGTCCTTCCTCAGAAGTTGTAATCCGCTAGCTTTAAAAAACAAAATGACAACCACAAGTTTTATAACTATAAACAATATACATAATACTGGTGTTTAAGTATTTATCTGTTGTAGGCCTCTTCCTCTAATTGACTGTGAAAGACACTTTAGTGACCTCCGTGTACTTAATTGTCAATTAATTTTTCACAAAAAGGATAATATTGTATGAAGTGGGAGATATTCATTTCATTTTTTATTTTTCAGAGACTGAGTTTAATTTAAAATGTCATTTCCATCGATGAAATCATCCGTCCTCTCTACATAACTTGCAGAATTGCAAACAGGGTAAATGTTTCTTCCAGTTAAAACCTTGAAATGCTTTAAATTTTCGACAGTATTATGAATAATGAATGTGCTTTCGATGATAATTATGAAGATTTAAGTTCGGACTTGTTTTAATCCTTTTATCTAAATAGAAAGAAAGAAGTAAGACAACATGAGGATGGAAAAATTAACACCATGCTGCAAACGCCTATCATGTCCAGTGCCCATAAAACGTTTATTTTGAGAATGCAACTTGCAGTAGTGAAGACTGAATAAGCCAAAAGTGTACGCATAATTCTGATGTGTGACCTTGGATTATGCAGACTGATTGGAATATTGGAAATAGAAACTTCCCCACGTGCTGACACGTTTCTTATTGCCGTAAATAATTGACAATTATGTGTAGAGTGTAGAGATTCTCAAGAGTTAAGATTACATATATGAATGCATGTATGTAGCATGTTCGTACATATTGTGTGCGGAACAATTGTGTTCACAAGAGAATTCTCAAGACGTTTATCATTGTGTTGTTTTATTTTTGTATTCAGGCTCTTTTATTACTATGCATACATATAGGTTTGGGAAACGAGGGATTGAAGATAACTTTGACCCGGTTCCAAAGACAATTTAGTTTCTCACGCCAGCTCATAGGAAAAATGTGGGGGGAAATTTAGCGAGACTTGTGCTCATAATTTTTGCTATTTTCACTGTATATATGTGCATTAAATTGACAATGTACAATTTTGTGTAGTTTGCAATAGTATGGGCATTCAAAAATGACGACGAAAAAAGTTATAACGAGAGACTTTTTTAAGCACGACTAAAAATTAAAAGTCTCCTATAGTCCCCAAATATCACTGATTTTTTGAGCTGGTTTGTCAGAGAATTTGAATCTTGATCTCTGTAGAACTTGCTCACGTTTTTCTCCCTCTTTCCCAGACTGTTGTGAAATAGAAAAGCCAGAATATAATGCAATAAAAATAGTGTTTAACATGTCACAAACCATTTAAAGACTTATCGTTGTTTGACTACATGCATTTAGTAACTTTATTTTTGTAGGTTTTACGTAATTTTATGTGTATTGATAATACGAGCAAAGTGTATACAAGTGTAGAGGAAGGTCAGACTTTTTATCGTATTATTTGCTTGTCAAAAGTAGATTGATTAGAAAAGTGTTTACATTTATGCTATCTAAGATTCTTCGCAGGTTATAAAAAATGAAAGTCAGATGAATTGACCTATGTACATAATTTTTTTTAAACAGTACTTTTACAATAACAATGAATTCATATTTTTATTCACTACTTAATTGAAACATAATGTTTGGAGATTTCAACTATTTTAAAACTTGTAAAGTGTTTTAATATAGACTTTCTGTCAGAATGAGAATAAACAATAAACAAAAACTGTTTTTGAAACCGCTTTGAACATTGTTTCCATTTTCAGGCTTTATTATTCCACTGAAAATATTAGTTTCCCGACGTTTATCATGCATTTGTCTCATTAACAAAAATTATTCAGACATGCTTGAAAATTTTACAAAAACTATAAAAAGGTAAAGGTAAATTTGTCTGACTATGCGACGTTCTCTTATTTACCAAATTTACAATAATTATCAGAAAAAAAGGCAAAATAGGAAACGCAGTGTAAACAATAACATCCGAAAACAATAAACAATAGCTCATTCATTATATTTCATATTGGATCCTTCCTTGCATAAGTACACATATAGGTATATAAACAACTGCGTGAATAAGTGATGTGTACAGTGTACACCGGACAAAATTTGCACCAACAATCGAACGCCTTCAAAAACCTTGACTCAAGTTTAACCTTGATTTTCCACATTAGTTTGAAAATGGAATTGGAAATTAGTCCCATTCTCAAACAACAACAATCAAATTGAATTTTAGCAAGTTGTAAGCATGCATGTATTTTTGTTATATTCTTGTTTAAAATTGAGCGTTACATACATACATATTTACTTGCTGTGATTTAAATGTCAAAAACCAAAAAATAAAGAAGCAAAGGTGTTAATTAAAAACAAGATTTAAACTAACTCATTTATGCATAAATAACTACTCTTTGTCTCATTTCTCATCTCGTTTCCCGTATTCTTCGTATTGTTACTTCTTTACCTCTACTGTGTTGATATTCATTCACAATAATACAATAGGATAAGCAGCTAACAATCAGTCTTCCGAGTGTATTGTATTTGTGTATTTATGCATAATAATGTAGGGGACAAAATGCTTAAAGAAATGCCAAAAAATAAGGGGAAAGACAGAAACACACACGCACGGAGAAACAGAAACCTGTTTGACTGGTTGTTTCGTTTTTTGTCGTACTCGTGTTGCTGTTCCATCATTTTGCGTGGATCTCCAACTCGAATCTTCTGATATGATTGTGGTATACCGTGTTTACTTAAATAGTATGACTGTCCTACAGTTCTATACATTATTTCAATTTAGAATTTAGAGCCATAGAAAATATGTTCATGTAATATTATACATATTCTTTAGCTATAGCATATTCTACTATTTGAGTTAATACGGTATCACTGATCCTGCTCTTTTCTTCTTGGTTATACAAACGTGAGGGAAATCACATGTTCGTTGTTCATGCCATACCTCTTTTGACTTTTTACGTCCAGTACCATGGACTATACTATTTCACTTGATATGCCGAGAGTCCAAATCTTGATTTCTTTACTCTTTACAGCATCATTTCATACAACGAATAAAATATAGATACATACATAACTATTGCAAGCATCGACATTTTTTACATACGCATAGAATCACTTTTTCCTTACCTACTGTACCTAAATGTACGAAATCGGTTTGAACTTTGAACTGTAAATACTAAATACACACACCGATTATCAATTTAAGTTATTTTTTGAATCACAAATCTTACAATCGAATATAAATATGATACATGACAAAGGTCTGCAATTCTGCCCATTTTTCTGAATAAGTAGATACTCAGGTTCTTCAAAAGCTAGAGAAGTACAGTTATAATCGAAAAAACCGAAAACGCGGTGGAGATATTACACTGGAAAATTAACCAAAAGACAGTTTCTATACAAAAATATTATGCAATACAGAGAGATTCATCCATAATATAGTAAAGACATTGCCTTGACTTTTCTCACCTGAGGCAAGTTCGCAAAGACTCACATGTGCGGAGTAGTTACAACATGCAATCTCGTCAGTCGTCATCCACTCTATCCATGCATGTATGTGGACAATGCATTGTTGATTGTAGGTAGACTTTAGACTTATGCATGTATCTTACAGTATACGAATAAAATACTACACACCTATTACCTTTACCTATAGAGTGGACAATACATCGTGGTTTGGGTTTTATACTGGGTAAAAAGCAAAAAAATGTCAGGTTTCTTCACAATACTCAATGCACACCATACTCATAATGGAATATGACTCATATTATACAAAATACACCTGACTTTTTTACATTGTCTTGTCTGAATCTCTTGGTTGGATTTGGATTGCTCTGTAAAATTTAAAATCTACAATCCCAACTGGCAAGCTCATCTTTTACTACAGAGATTCTTCTTCTTCTTTTTCAGCCTTCCACATACATACCTGAATAACTTTAAACCATACACACTGTACTCATTCGCAGTGTTTCCCAAATCTCAAAAAGTCAATGTCAAATCAACCGGCACTTGTTCAGCATCATCTGCCATCCAAAATACTATACACACATATGCCGGTTAAATCGGAGGGAATACAGTGCACGGCTTTAATTAGTGATTTACTTATAAAAAACAGTAGTTTAATTTAAAGGGATTGACTAGACATCAGTCTGTGAAAAGTGAAATTTTTCATACGGTTTTTCCATGCACATTTTGACGGCAGAAGCAGGGCTGAGACCGAAGAACACATTTACTTAAATGCAGGAATGGATTTAAATATATAGAATTAAGCTGCTCACGCACATGCAAAATGTTGTTAGCGACAGTCAACTTCAACTTTAGCTCTTGGAGTTTTTCACACGTGACAAAACCGTGAGGATACTGCAAACAATTAAATAATGCTCTTGTGCTAAAAATATAACAGTTTCAATTTTACTTGAAATTTAAACACACACTATACATACATGTACTAAAGATGGAAGTGAACGAAGTGCAAATATCTTTTATGTGTTTACGAAGGAGAACTATCAACTTTTTATCTTTTAATTGTATAGATTTTTGATGGTGAAAATTTAAATTTAAATAGTGAATTACGAGTTAAATTACTTACTAGAAAAATGGGGTGCTGTGTTGAACTGTGTCGAAACATTATAAAGTTCATTTCGACGATAATACTGGGTTTTTTCCTCCTGGGTTTTGTGCCCTTCGTCTTCATCTCCCTCACTCCCGTATACCTGATTCGTTTCATAGTGTCAAAGCTAAGTCGAATATTTCGTCCGGATCTTGGAAAAATCCTCCATACTCGAGGAGCAACTCTCTCCGTGGACAATCTCTATTCGGGCATTCCAAAATGCAACATTTTCGTGGCTGGCGTTGTGGATGGGAAGCTGGCCATGGAAACCTTCCTGGAAAATTGTACCCGGGTTTTAGTCACCAAGAACGCGGACGGGGGTTATGACAGTCAAGAGTTGCAACAGTATATTACGAGTTGGATGGGCTTTCATTTTTGGTACCATAAATAAAATACTGCATATTTTTTTACATTTTACATTTTCTCGTTTTTTCAATTCCTCATATATTTTTAATTTTTTGCATTCTCAGGAAATGGGACCCAGAATTCCGGCTTGAGAATCACATTCGATATTACGATGGAATTTGGAAGGACAAGATAGAGGAGGAGGGAGTAACGGAAGAGACAATGACTCTGTTGGCCAATGAGTTCATCAGAACTCCGTTTCATCCCAAGAGGTCACCATGGGAGGCCTTTCTCGTCCACAATGTCCGGCTTAAGGGTGGCGATCCCGTGACAGCCCCAAAATCCTTCCTCGTTCTTCGAATTCACCACTGCCTAGCAGATGGATTTGCAGTCCTCAAACTCATCACGATTGACGTAATGCAGGAATATTATGAGCGGGCTCAGGCCCGACATGTCAAAAAGGGATTGTGCAGGAAAGCACTGGATGCTGTTCTCTACTTGGTCAAGGCCCCCTTTGAGGGAGCCTCACAGATCATTGAGGCCATCGACTTTAATGAATGGCACATTGCAGAGAGCAAGCTAGAGCTGGACTACAACATCGCCGTAACGGACAGAATTCCTCTGGAAATCATCAAGGATATTAAAAATCACTATGACACAAGCTTCACTAGTATTTTACTTGCGGCTCTAGCTGGAGGACTAAGAACTTTTATGATTAACAACGGATACAGAGTTCCCAGAAAGATGCACTGCCTCACACCCTTGCCAATGTAATTAAAATGATTTCAAATGTATAATACATTGCATTTATGTTGTATGTATATCTTTCATTTGTCATTTGCACATTTGCTTCTTGTTTTGTTGAATATAGGCCAAATCACCCGAGTAAGCTGCGAAATCATTTGACACTGTGTGTAATTACTCTGCCCCTGGGAGTTTCAGATCCAATAGATCGAATTCTAGTTGTGGCCAAGGAGTTGGAGCGTCAGAAAACATCGACAGTTCCAATTTCTCTCTTCATTATGGGACCTCTCTTTGGGGCCTTATTTTCATGGATGATAAAGGCCACATTTAAAAATTATGCCACAACGACCGTCCTCACAAGCATGCCTGGACCGGACCGAGTCATCAAGTTTCTAGGATGTCCTTTGGATGATGTCACTTTTGGGGGTGGAATGCTTGCGGGAAATTGTGGTACATTTTTGTGACATTTTGTGAATTGTGTTTCTTTTGGATTATCAATATACATATAAATTGGTACTTTCTTGAGATTATGTACTTTTTCTCGCTTTTCTGTTTTTAGGAGTTGGATTAAGTTCATTGAGTTACAATGGAGCTATAAGGATTGGAGCAGCAATGGACAAGGCAATTATAAGTGATCCTGAAAAAATAAAAGAACTTGTGCAAAACATTGTGGACGAACTTACAGTCCTTAAAAATGCAGATGCCTGCTAATTGCTAATACACTGTATGTATAAACACACACATACAGTGTATGTATAGTGTATAATGCCTTCGAACTGCAGCAACATAAAGTGTTATACCAATAGTAATTCAGTGTTCAGTGTGAAAGCGGAAAAAGTTGTGTGAATTTTTCAAAATGAGAAAGAAAGTCATTTTACAACAAAATATACTATCTATTTACATGTGTAAGAATATAATTTATAGCAGCATAATTTTTTCACCAAGATCTCTGTACACTTTTGACTTCACACACTTGTTAAATATGTGAAGGGACATAGGCCAGTTTTTAAAATTTACTGGCAAAATAAAATAAAGTCCGAACACATTATGTGTAATGTGACCTACATTTATACCCAAATACTCACTACCTATGTCTACAGTAGATGCATGTTTGTATATGAAAACGTGCTCAATAAAAATGACGACGTCAATGAAATCGATATAAAGGAGTGTCATGTTTGTGACGTCTCCAAAACAATAAACTGAGTAAATATTTATGCAAAATACAAACAGGGAAATTAGCTCATTATTTTCCTCATTTTCAGCTCTAAAAGCGTTGCTGCTATTTTGAAGCATTATTTGTATACACATTGTAATCCACCATTTGCAAACAACATAGATTGTGATCCGTGCTTATTATGTATAAACAATGAAACATATATATATAAGTCATATGCGATCCTTTGTTTTCAGTGTGCCCATTTGAAAAAATTAATGAAAAAAAAATTTCATTATTGAGCATTTCGTCATAATACTGTTCATCTTGTATCTTTAATAGCTGCATACATACCGTCTAGATGAACTTTCTTCCATAGACATACATAACTAGTGCGTATATGTATGTAAATAACACAAGTATAATGCGTATACTGCTTTCATCATGGAGAATCAATATTACTGAGCACTGAGTAATGTGATCTGACCTTTTATGGCTTGTGGATACAAACGCAGTAAAATAATGTAAACTAATAATGCTAATGTGACAACAGGGAGAAAACGGAAACGATTTTCTCAATTTTCTCTTCTGCCTCTACGGAGCAGGAGACAGTAAGGTAACATCCAACCGTAAAAGTTAGATAGTCCGATATGAATCAACTAGCTCTTGAGATTATTGTTTTTTCTGTCATTTATTATTTATATCATACATACACTCAACATTAGATATTCTTCATTGCAAGTTGTAGGTGTGTATTGAAGAATGTTGCTCAAACTGCTAAAGTACACGCTAACTTTAGCTTGGTGCACAGGAAGTTTCCCCGTTGCTAGCATACGATTCAATTCCCCTAATTTTAAGTTTAAGCTACGTCACCCGGTTCCTCTGATCTCACTCATAGTTTGGTTTGCCTCAGAAGTCATGTACGCGGATATGCTATTAAATTCTAAAGGGTTAGAGGGCATTTTCAAAGTTCGACCAACTTTTGCTGAAAAATTGATACAGACCGTTAATAACAGCTCAATCTGGATAAGTGACAGTGCTTTCCGCCTCCTTGCGTTTCTATACTGTGGCCGAATCGCCAAGTTTTTTATAGATTTACAATTGGTAAAAGAGTACGCACATAAATTTCACAGAGCTCATTTAAATTGCAAGGCGAAGAAGAGGAGAGGAATCTTTAAATGCTGGAATGTCCCTGGACTGGGCAGCTACAAATTTCTCTTGGCATGGCTCCTCTTGTCAATGTTGATGTATTTCATCATGATGACTATACTAATTAGGGAAATTTATGGGTCGACACATTTTTTTGACAGCAACATAGAATCCTTCAAAATTATTCCGGCAAACAAGTATGTTATGTATTTCTGCTCAATGTTCGTTGATGCTACGACATTATCAACCCTGCTCATTCTTCCAATACTTCTCGTGTTTCTGGGTGTGAATGTACTTGCAGTTTACGAAGCGTTTTGTGAAATAATTGAGTCTTTTTTAAAAGTACCACAACCTGAGAATGAAAAACTGTCTTTGTGTTTGATAAACAACGATGACATAAATCGGCAGGCTGCTTCTATATCAAACCTGAAAAGAGAAAACAAACGTACTGATTTCCAGGAAGTTCTTAAAAATTTGAAAATGGTCCAACAGTGTTTCAAAACTTTTGGGGATTTCGGTGGATACCTTGTGAACATTTTGGTGTTAAACATGGGCATCTTTTTGGTTGCTAGTCTTTATGCAGTTTTTGGGCCTAATGAATCGCGCGCACCAAATTCTTTGGGAACAATCACAGGCATCATGTACCTAATTTTGTGTTCAAGCTTGGGAAATTCCATGTCCACCGTGGTTTGCATTGATTTTAATTTATAATTGATTGTAAAATATTGTTCAATTATCATTTATATTAGACATCGAAACAAAATAATTAAATGAAACTATATGTATCTTATTTCAGATGTCTAGAAGGAAAGAGAGAATTGCAAACTTATTCGCTGAATATCAACTGTATTTGGTACAAAGCAAACAATAACTAATGCCCTTGAATTATGTATAATCAAACGAAGAAGCTGAAAAACTTAAAACGGATTTTCTATGTATTTATCTAAAAGTGTACGAGAAAGGATCAGGGCATAGACGAAATCAAAGTTTTGGTCCACTGGATCCTCAACTGGAAATTTAAATTCACTGCTGCAAATTTGTACAAAGTGGACAACTCTTTACTGCCTGCGGTGAGTTTTCGCATTGTCTCACTTCATTTTGTCCACAAGATACACAATACAATTACGTATACATTGCCCGTAGTTTTATGCCTCTTTTTATATTTGTTTAATGTTTTTGCTTTTTTTAGGCCTTTGGGACAGTGCTCACCTATTCAATTTTCTTTTTTCAATTGGAAATATCTGAGATTCAAAAGGAACATAAATTTAAGGACTACTTTAACGTTACACACTGATTCAATTTCGCATCTTCTATTCTTTTACAACTCGCCAGTTGGCACTAATTGAGGATGTCGAAGTGATGTTGATTTTGTGTGAAAATACCATGATAAGAGGAACCAAGATCCAAGTTCCGCTGCAAGCGAGCTGACAATGAGACTTAGCCAAATTGTAGTCTTCTGGATTTGAGATGAACGGAAGGAAAATGCATCGTATTTACTCATATTATCGTGAATTATCGTACGCTTATTTCAGCTGTCTATCCCAAGCTCCAAGCCAAAGAGCAATATATTGCAGATGAAGTGTCAATTGTAAATGAAGTATATCTAACCATGATGAATCATAACTAATGATTGACAAAGTAAAAAGTAAACTTGTCAACATTAGATAGGATTCCAAGAAAACTTTATTATAACAACGCTATAGGTATGGACTTTGGACGAAAATACCAATCATGAGTATTATGTATACAAATTGAACAGTCCAAGAAACTGGTAACAGGTTGTAAGTAAACAATAAATTTAATAAAGATTATTCACGCTGTTTAAATACTACAATGCTTATGTAGTGTGTCATGTAATGATTTATCCTGATCTCAGCACTTTTACTAAAGATGCTTGTTTCAATTTCTTGTCACAAGTTATAAGGATTTTGTAAAGTGCACTGATTTGTCTTTTGTCTGTAATAAAAACGACTCGCTGAAAGCATCATTCTTATTGACTGTATTCTCGACTTCATGTTATACATAACTATTGGTTATCAACAGAGCGAGTGAGTCATCGAAGAAGTCGGGAGGGATCGTCGTCAATTTGAATATTTTTGTGATTCGACATCAAAGTGAACCTTAGAATTTTTATTTTTTCTGTTCAAAGATTTCTTCTGCGTCTAAGATTTTGATTTTGGTCCTTTCAGGTTTAAAGGACCAAAGTGTATAATTAACGTGACTTAGTTCTAATCTGGGCACGTGATTATGGTTTTTGAGAGTTCGTAATTTGTGATAATGTCGCAGTTTGAGTCGCATTTTTCAGAAAGATTGTGAGTGGATTGTGAGAGTAAAACATGTAACAAAAGATAAAGAAGTTTGAATATCTCGAGTGTTTTAAGTGTCGTAGTAAATACGTTAAATGCATTCTTGATTTGACATTCATGTAGAAAAATAAAAGCAGTGCATTGACTTGATCGACAGTTCTTCGTCATTATAATAGTTTAGTATAGTATCATACCCACATGCCTATATAAATACTACGCGTAAATATATGCAAATGACTTATGTGACAACAGCTACAACCCTGTAATTGCAATCAGCAATCAGTATTATGATAACACACAAAAACACATTATTTTATACCATATTTGATAGTAAATAGAATGTGACTGATATACAATATATGCAAAACAATACATTTTTAGTGTATGTACATTGTACATGTTGTGTACTCGCATAATCTACTTTGATAACTAATCACGATATTTCGTATAGTCATACAAATTGTAATAGGAAGCAAGTGCAGTAAAGCAAGCAGATATGGCAATTAGTTATGACGATGAAGCTGGAAGTAATCGAATATCAAGCTTGGACATGATTCTTCCGGATAATTCAATCAACTCCTCTGGTTCAGAAAATGGAATTCTTTGGACTATACCGTACAATAGGCTAACAATTATAGGACGGGTAAAAGCACCATACATTATAAATTATTTTTTGATTGAAGAAACTTATTTGAAAAAAACCAGAACATCATAATCTTTTTTTTGTGACTTAACAGATTCGTAATTGGAGTTCGCTGACCAAACTCGAAGCAGCTCTGTTTGTGACAACAGTGTTGGCTTTGGTAGTTTGTCTCAGTTTTTCAACATTGTCATTCGTTAACGGAACGTCTCAAGAAGCTGTATTCTCACTACTTGTCATCGTGGACTCCCGTAAATAAATGAATACAGTGGAAACCATTTTAATTTAAAACATTGTAACATACGCACACATATGTGCTATGTGTGCGTTTCAAAATTTTTATTAGTGGAATGTTGATTAAATGAAGTATGTTTCTCAATTCTAGTATTTGTACTATTCTACCTGGTACATGGAGTGTTGATTGAAGAGCCGTTCGAGCTGCTGGCTCTTGGATTATCCCTTGTTCTTCTTTCAATTCTTTTCATCGTTAATTATGTCACCGATGTGTCACAAACGTCCAGAGAGTTTGTTGTTAAAACGGTAATAATTAATGAGTTTACAGAGGCTACTTTTTTTTATAAAATTCTGATTATCGTTTAATTTTGCATATTTTGTAAAAACAACTTTTTTGATCTTTTTGCAGGTTATTTCATCGCTCTCGATCTTGTTTACACTGGCCACATTTGTTATTGCACTCATACTATCCTGGAGATATTGGATAAGTGGAAATTTGGTATTTAAGACAGTCGGAGGTGACATGAAGCTGCAGAGAATGTGCAGACTACTTTTAATGGCTCAGAGTTTGCTTGCTTTTGATGCTCAATGGACCCTATTAAGTTTAATTCTGGTCGTTCAACAAGGATTTAATAACATAACAAATGAACAACTGCTCCTTTTGTGTGCGGGATCTGTGCTCATTGCAATTTGGCTATTCATTGGATATTTTGCGGTTAGTGGAAACAAAATCTTTTAAGACCCAAAATATAGTTTACAATTTTGTAGTAAGTACGGCATATTTGTATATGTTTTGATTTTCGTATCTTACGACCAGTTTACTAATTTTATTTTTCATCCCAAAATAGATGCGCCTAGAAAGTTCCTACTTGACGTGGTTATTTGTCGGGACTAGTTTATTCCAACCCTTATATATTTTGTATCTCTTTGTTGTGTCAATGGTCAAGATGTTCAATTACAGTCTACTTAGCGTGAGTATGGTCATTGCAGCCACTGTTTGTATCCTCGCACATTTCAGTCTTATCGCTCTTCTAGTCTCCGTATCATCGAATTATGGAAAAGGGCTTTCAGAAAAAGGTAAACTTCAAACAAATTTACAGTTATTCATTTGGTGTTTTTCTGATTTTACGGAATGTATTAGTACAATATGAAAGTAGTAGATGTATGAAAAATTTGTGTCAATAACATTTTTTGACTGCTTCTATATTAAAGTATACGGTACACCATCAGAAGCAATTCCTGTCCAAGAATCATCTCCAGGTCAACTCGAAGAAACTGGAGAGGAAAGAGAGCCTTTACTTGTTGGAGGAGATAACCCATCTACATCCAGTGGTTCAAGACGTAATTATTCTAGCTTCAATTCTCGCAACGGAGTGGAAGTAGAGGAAGACATTGATGGAATTTATCCAGCTGACGATTAAAGAGAAGCTTAACCACTAAAAAAAAACTAATAAGAGTAAAAGTAGTCATCTCATGAAACTAAGAGTCCTCATACTTACCAAGCCAAGACGTCGAGTCATATCAGCCATTATTTTACGTAGTAAATGTTTTACGCTAACATTCCCCTTTCCCGTGATTGTTCTTAAAGTGAGGGGTTAAATCGTTTAATGTTGATAATGATTGTTAAAGCACTCTAATATATATCGTATATCGTATATATGTATAGAGTATAGATTACTTAAAGTATTTTTACATTACTTACGCAAAGCGGAAACAATACAATAATAATCAATAATAACGTAACGTGATAAATTAATTCATAACGATAAAATATCTAAGAGGAGGACATTTAAGTAATATTTTTACCTTTTTGTGTTTAAGAAGAAAATTACACGCAGATGTTAATGAACAGAATTATTTCATACCATACGTCGATGCAAGATAAGCATTGTTCTTGTATTCAAAGGCAATGCAGGAAGAAAACTACCGTGTATTTCGAATTTTTGTTTCTGTATTATATTATATTTTTGAATGTTTTGTAGTATTTTGCTTCCGTTTGTTGAAACCGTTGCACCGTCCTGACTCAAGTCTTTTACTAATGACGTTTCACAAATATTTTGAGGTTTATTTATTATGCTTTTCATGTATATCATATCTCATTTTTATACTCTATCTCAGTCGATGTTTATGTTACAAGTGATTCGTGTTGTATACTTAATATAGGGAATAAAGCACATTAATATTGTATAGTATGTATTTATGTACTTTGCTTTATCCGTGTGTTAATTAATCAAACGTATTGAATCGGCCAAAGTCGTTGGGTATGTTATTGTAAAAATCGAAAATTTCTATTCCAAAATGTTTTAATTTCTTGTGCCAGTTAGAATACGAAATTAAATTGTTGTTGATCACATTTATGAAAGAGCTATTATTATATTGCAGAATGTTTCTTATTTTATATTTTATATACTCTTAAATGCTATAATTTATAACTATTGTTGTTGTTTTCTACTACTTCTGTGTACATTTGATTTATTAGTGTGTAACGTTTTACTACTATCTATGCTCTTTAGTATTATTACATAAAGAAATGAATTTTGAAACTTTGTTTCACATGAATGCCATTATAATATGACATGTGTGTACACAATAATTATCAAGTAGAAGCAAATATGTATTTATATGAAAAAGACTGTTTAGTATGAAATATGAAAATAAACTGCATGCGTTGTTTTTACTTTACTATTATTTACTCTTTCATGTACTTTTACTTTTTCAGTACCACAAGGTGAAAGGGATAAATAATGGACAAAGGGAGTTAGCCCTGCACAATTCATTACATGCACTAATCAGATTACTCGTTCATCTACAAAATCCTGCATATAATATGTATGTATGCATATTATGAGATCGTCTCTAAACAAACAATGCGAAGTGTGAGTGTGACTGCCAACTGTTAAAGAAAAAAAAATCACTGTAGATGGTACATGGTTGTTATAGGATGCGGATTGTCATTATGCAGGGCGTAAGATTTTTCGATATCACAGAGGAATCCTTTGAGAGGACGCAAAACATGATGAAAAAAAATCTGCATGGCATGGTATTATGATATGCGTAAAATTACGTGTCGAATAGGCGTAATAGGTATACTAGGATTAGTTTATTTCGAATTTATAACCAGATATGTATAACGCTAATTTTAAGTCTATGGTTAGTCCAATATAGTTTAAGGTTATACCTAAGTTGTTTATAGCAATGCAATATTATACTGCAAGAATTCTAGAAAACAATAACAAATTTGAAATAAAAAGTTTCAACTTTTAATTTTAATTAACTGCAAAATGGACAGGAGATTAGAGAAGAAAATTCTGGTAGAAAGTCGACATCCGAGAAATTCAAAGGTGCTTGTCAAAGTCTCAGAAGTAAATAGCTGCATTCATAATTTAAAGGTTCGTTTGCTCTATTAACGGTTTGATACTATAGATATATGGGCTAGGGGTAAATTCTAATGCAGAGTCTCATATTTAAACAATAACTGCATATTAACTATTAACAAGTATGCATCCTATCTTTGTCCTCTAATAATGTTGTACATAGGATGGCTCTGGAAATTGCATATTTGTGCGAATTGTTCGGGTTGGGCCAAAAGTAGAAGATCGCGTAAGACTTTTTTCACTGTATGTAGTATGAAGTAATGTAATATGTAATTCCGTATTATATACCTATCTAGACATATCAACAAACTATTCACAATCAGAAAGTGTACTTTCCGTAGAATAGTCAAAGCATAGTCAAATCCGTTTTGCAATCATGTCAATAGTTGCCGGCTTAACATGTTCCCTCATTGCTCAATTATAACAGAAGCGTGTCCATCCAGGTTCTTTAGTACTCATAAATTCAAACTGCGGTGAAAAGCTGGAAATTTTGTCTAGAATTGAAAATCATGAGTACCGAATGATTTTGGAATCCCAAATTCTAGCTCATGCTGACTTTTGATTTCCAGTGTCCGACATCAACAATCAACAATGATCATTCCTAAATTTATATGCAATATCTGATCATGATTTCCAATGTTAAAATTAACAATACAAAACGGTAAAAAAATTCACAATGAGAACAATAAAATAAACCATTGAACTGAAAAAAACCTTCATTTCCATCAATCCCACCTCAAAACAGAATGAATTATATGACACCAATTGTGGTAAATATTTACTTAACTATGTGACTATATAATTGTACTTTGCCGTACAAACGCCATACTTGACGGTATGAACATTTAATAAAAATAATGTTTAGGAAAGAATGGATATTGAAGAAGAAAGCTTACATTGAAATTGAAGAAAAGAAAAGTGTAATAATAATATTATGTAAAATATAAATCATATTTCTGAAATGATACGAGTCGGCAGTTTTTGATTCTAGTAAAAAAGTACTTTTATGCATACAATCAATACATTAAGTATGCACATGTTCATGAATGCAAAGCATAAATCAATGTTGTACATTTGGGCATGAGTGTGCATGATGGGTACTTAAATGAAAAATACACAGTATCATAAATAAATACTACCAATAGTATGTATTATGTATAGTAATTAAGCGTATTGTTAATAACTAGACAACATGGTAATACGTCAAAAATATAAATGCATAAAATAAGGATATAAAATACTAAAATACTGTACTTTCAGCACTGTTGTGATTTTGAAGACTTGTAGTGTATAAAATATGGTTACAAGTGGAAGAAGGTGGTGGTAACGACGTTGGGTCACGAGTCCAATAATGCGATGACCTCACTATAAATTCTCTCCAATGTTCTCAGTCGCGGAAACGTTGTCTGTTATTCATAAAATGTGATTCATGATAAAACATAAACCAGATGAACTCTAATCCCAGCCCAAGTAATAAATATATAAATAGGATGAACAATGAAAAAAATGAAAGAAATAAGACATGAGACTTACTTTAAATACCGGAACAATGATGTGGCCTTTTGTGTTCGGTTCGTGAAGCACAATAGCCAAATATGATATGACCCGTTGCTTGAAAGTAATTAAATTACAATATACAATATATACACACACTTCCCAAAAGACTTGTATTTACAGTAAATTATTCTGCAATGGAACAGAGACGAAAATCAGTATCTTACCATTTTAATTGTTTCGTTGATAAGGACGGACTTTATATTTGTGAAAGGAATAAGATTAGCAGAAAGGATACTCCCAAATACAGACTCTTCGGTGACTTGGAGGCCCACATTCGGAAGAACATGTAAAGTTTCTATAATACATGTAAACGCAACACAAAAGTTAGAGCACATTAATTTAAGGGCAAAATCAAACCGATAGAATGCCACAAAAGTATAATAATATTATATCATTGTGACATAAAATATAAGATATAAGAGAAATTTTACCGGTATGAACTCTTTTTTGTACATTTCGTAGCAGTAATGACACAGATAGAATCGTCCCCGCAATAAAAATTTGACAATCCCATTTTTGAGATAATAAGTAATAAACATAACATAAAGGGAAGATAATGGTTAAGATAAATAAAAGGTAATCTACAAATGTTAGCCTCTGTGGTTCTCCATTTGCTTTACATTTGCTCATCTTAAATTCCCGTATTTTCACTCTCTTGCCACTGCTTTTATTTTTGTAAGGAGAAGGACTAACATTTTTTGACAATTTCAAAATAGAATCAAGTTTGTCACGTATCACAGTGCTATCATTATGGAACCTGGATCCGCGGTTACTTTTATAAAGCAGCTTGTTAAGTAGTTTATCTTGTTCATTATCTTTACAATTGTTATTTAAAGTTGCTTTCAATTTCAATCCCTTGGTTCTTGGGATTGTTTTCTCCGCTTCCACTTGATACGATGTTTCTTCTTCCCATGGATAAATTCCTGACCACGAACTAAACGACACTTGGACCTGCTGTCCATACATATTGAGTTCTTGATAAACATCGTTAATTAAGTTCTCAATTTTTGTTTCTAATTTGACAAGACCTTTGACCTTTGATCGTCAAGAAATAATAAACCAAGAAAAGTTCGGTGGGTTTTTTTCGAGTTTTTTGAACTGCCTAAGGATCAAGCCGCAACTTTGAACGAAAACATTGAAACTGCATGCATAGAAAATCAACCCTTACATTTTGGGATTTTATAAATCATTCCGCACATTTTTACGTCCATGTGGTTCGTTTGTGTTTTGTGTTTGTACTTGAATACACAGCCTATAGTGTTGAATTAATTGTGAATTTAAAGACAATTAAAAAGACGTGTAATCAAGTCATATAGTTTGAAATTTATTGAACAAAAGTTTACAATATCTAAACTCAAAATGCCCAAGATAAAACACTTGGTCGTCGATACTAACGCATTCATAAAGAATGTTCAACTTCAGGTACGTATTTTTTATATTTTAATTTCAATTACCTAAATATTTGCTTTATTCGTAAATATTCCTACCTTTTTTTAGGGTAATTTTAGAATTTAAAAACTGATAGCAAATTGATATGATGGTTTGTTTTTGTTTTGTACAGGATTTGGGCGAAGTAATGTACACAGTTCGTAATGTACTTGATGAAATTCGGGACAGACAAACGAGAAGTCGATTTGATTGTTTACCTTATACATTGGAAATCCTTACACCATCCGATGAAAGTGTAGCTCTAGGTATGAAGAAATAATAATATAAAGAATTCTTTATTTCATTATTTAATAAACTATCAAACTTCAATCTGTATCATACGCTGGATATTATTTAAAATTAAAACCTTTTGTCTTTATCTTGTTTTTTGATAGTGACAAAATTTTGTAAAGCAACTGGAGATTATGCAGCATTATCAAAGACAGATATTTTGGTTATGGCTTTGGCACATCAACTTCATTTAGAGCACTGTCCAGATATTCCTCTTCGAAGTGAACCCCTAACGAATGAACAAGTTGTCACATTTGATAAAGATAAAAACGTAGCGGACAATAAAATTCCTGGATTTGTCTATGCTGGTAGACAAAACGGCGAGGGGAATGAAGATGATGAAGACGAGGAGGATGATGAGGACGATGACGAAGGATGGATTGATTCGAGTAATTATAAATCAGAATTAACTTGTGATTTACCAATAGTCGTTGGATGTTATACCTCCGATTTTGCTATGCAGGTTAGTCATGAAATACCAAATGTTGTAAAATTGTTTCCCCTACTCAGGTTATGTATTATGTACACATGATTTGGAAATGTATGCATAATATCTTTTAAATTTTTAACGTCATCCTTTGTAAATGCAATGCAATATTTTGACGCCAAAAATGCAATGCTCACAGCAGTAATATTACCATTTTGTGATAAAGTTTGTTTTTTTTACATTTTTTTAGAATACTCTACTAAGCATAGGACTTGAAATAATTTCACCTGAAGGTCAACGAGTTAGAAACATAAAAACGTGGACACTCCGCTGTTACGGCTGTTTCAAACTAGTTAATGATCTGGATAAGAAATTTTGCCCTAGATGTGGAAATGCCACGTTAAAACGCGTTTCCGTTACAGTTGACGAGAATGGAACAAAGAAAATCCATTTGAATCCAAAAGTTCAAATCACAGGTCGAGGCAAAAGGTTTCCATTACCAACCCCGAAAGGTGGAAAACATGTCGTAGAGCCTATTCTGTGCGCGGATCAAAAAGTATATGTGGATAGACAAACCAAGACTAATCGGAGAGTAAACGATGTATTTAGAGATGATCTTGTGCAAGGTACGTTAAAAATTAGATGCATTTTTTAGTTTGTTTGTTTTCTTTTCTTTTATAGTCAAAAATGTTAATGGTAAAGTGTAATGTTAACTGCAACTGCAAACAATAAGAATATTTCTGAATATTTGAATATTGTGTATGTTATAGGTTCCAGTCCATTTTTAAAGAAAGATGTGAATAGCCGCTCCGCATTCCTACATCAAAGTACCAAGTATTGGGATAGGAAAAATCCAAATGCATCTCGAGCCACTTCAAAGTAATATATACCGGATATTTTAAAAACCTGAATCATCATACTATACTACCCAGGAGTGAAAGTAAATACGAGAAAAAATTTGCATCCTTACGTATGTTTTATAAAGTATGTATGTATAGAGTACAATGACAAATAATTATGCTTAAAGGGTCCACCGAAAATCTCGTTAACACAGCTAGTGACCTTGCTATCTTGTTGCCTTCATAGGCAAGAATTATCTTTCAAAAATATAAATTTAAAATGTTTGCATTTTTATCGGTATTTCGCCACCGAAAATTGGTTTCTTCGTGTAGAAATGTTTTGAAAGGCAACTTTGTTTACGGGGTTTTCGACGTCCCTTTATTATTTACAAATTACATGCGTGGCTCCCTGGGACATTATTATTGGCCATTTATTTCGTTTTTCTCTTGTCTTACATATTTTGCTCTTGTTTTTTATCTCTTAAATCTATATGCGGCTTGTAATAGCAATCGCTTAAAAACAATAATTTTTTCTCGAATTTAATAAAAACTACAAAACTATTAAAGTAGTGTTTTAATGTTACTTACTACAAGTATCTTATTTGGTATTTCATTTGAGGACAATAAATAACCGAAATAGGAAATAATAACAAGTAATAATAGAGCTCCGCTCCTTTATAAAGAAAAACACGATCGCGTATAAGAATAAGAAAAAACAAGTATTGTCGAAACTCGAGTAAGCCGACTTTGCTGACGATTATACGTGGGATATAAGCATGTTATCCTAAACAAAAGATTATTTATACTTTATATAATTTATAATATTTTGTTGTAGTTGTATAATCCCGAAGAAAAGCTACATAATCGTACGACAAAGATTTTTTGCAACCATGTGCATATATTATGTTTAAAAAGCTAGCTTTGTTCAAGTTTAACATCACAATGGCAAAGTATAAACTGTAGTATCGTATAGGATAGGGTGTACGCTTAAATAATAAGTTAGTGATAAAAATACTTTCTGTGTGGCCAAGTAGCAGAAACATAAACAAAATAGTTACAAATCATATTGCTTGGTCAAGGGACTGGTCATCTGCATCATGTTGGTACAAACCGGCTACCTCTTGTAAATAGAGACCTATCGAACAAATACTAACGTATACAAAAATTAAAATTAATATTACGTAGATAATTATACCAATTTCTATATCCTCTGCTTTCGAGTAATCAATCTCATACACCATGAGTACTATGAGGGTAGTGATTGCAAAAATTGAGGAAACGACTGTCACTAGACACAAAACTGGACAAAGCTAAATGGGATATAGTAAAACGGCATTACAAAAACAGTTGAAATCAAAATACGCTTTTTTAGCTTTCAATTAGATTAAAACAATAAAGAATTAATAGTTAGATCATTTCTTATCTTACTCACACATTGTGTTGCGACGAGAAGAAAAATTCCTGTCAGGATGCCCAGTATGAAGACCAAATTTACTCCAAGTTTTTCTACCATTTGTAACTTCCCAGGAATGCGATTGTGACCCGGTGAGTCATTATTGTGTAGCAAAAAATTGACTTTGTTGACGTACAAAACACTGCAGACTATTAACCCCATTATACTTAAGACCTACACAATACAATCATAATTCATTCGATGGGATTTTTAGGCTTTTAAATTATCTAGCAATGAAAATTAGTCCAAAAAAGCATTCATCTATGTGGGAGCTTAAAAATTATAAATTAAAAATTATAATTAACTGATACCAGCAGTGACACTCCCATCATCTTGCACCAAGTTCTCAATGCTATTCTTCCACGACAAGTACAACAGGGATTAAATCCATGAGCGCAACAATTCTCATGGTCAGTTATTTTGGTCGAAAGATTCACTGTAATATTGTTGTCATTGTCAGTTTCCTCCTCCTTGCGATACAATATTTCGGTTTCTATCTCTTCCTTTATTTCGTCCTTTATTTCATCCTTGATGTTCGAATCTTTTGTCCTTGAGCTTACTCTACGACTTCTGGACATTCTTGAAGCTCTGGGGCTCGTTCTTCCTGTTCTCTTTGATTGGTGGTTTGGTGACCCCCCTTTGTTGAGTGCGGATTCACCGGCCAGTTTGTTGAACACATTGACATTGACATTTGAGACCCTACTCCTGCTCCTACTTCTACTCTTACTATCTCTTTCCTCAGTTTTTTCGGTTGTCTGTGCTTCCTTTGAGTTTTTAGATATTTTTCGACCGTCTTTTAGCCTCTTACCAAACCCCCCTAATGACCCACTTTTTTGCGCCATAGTTGGACCTTCGACGCCCGAAGTACGATACTCTATTATTTGTTATCCTTCATCGAGGCCTTCTTGAAACTTTTGCTTCTCTGCCTTGTTCTCCATCTTCAAGACACAGAAGGGTGGTGGTCATATGAGCTGAACATGTGGGCACTTTCGGTCGCCTCATCTATAACGTGGGTTCATCTTTATAGTACATGACGGGAAAACGGCTGTAATGACACCACACTGAAGACATAAATGTTTGGCCTCGTAATAAACATGGTACAATGAAAAACGTTGATCATTTCGGGGTTCTGGGTCTCTTCAATAATCCAATCCTCTTCTATCCTCTACTTGCTACTTGTTGTAGCATGCAGTATGCAATATTTAAAATTTCATAATGATTATGCATACCACACGGTACACATTACACATCATGTACTCCATACTCGATATGCAAAACAAACATAAAGCCACATTTGCGTATTTTATGCTTTCAAGAAATTTGTTTTATTTCTTATTTTGTTTATTATGTAGATCAAAAATTCCGTATTCTGTTATGCAGGCCTAATTAATTTTGAAGCATTTTTAACCATGCCAATTTTTCGTCAAGCTGAGCGGGAGCAAATTTATATGTCGTATGTCGTGTACCATTGGTAAAAATAGAACGGTGCATTCGTGTTTTTTATTTTTTTATGCGTCGGAGTTATTGGGTTCAATATCTTCAATACAATAGCTTCAATTAATTGTTATTAGAATGTTTACATTTTTCCTATTTAAATTTCAGAATTTCAACGCAGGACAATAAATAGGCCACTGGAGAACTTTCCTTGTCAGCATTTTGCTGTATATTCACATTCAGTATTCGGTAATTAACTTTGTTTTAATCAATGCAATAAAACAAAACCTTTTTTTGACTGATTTTTCTTTCAATATTCAGTGTAATATCGTATCAACTGTCGAGTTGAGCTCGTTTTTTTCACACATCTTCATTATTTATCGGGCACACAGACCTATGAAAAGATCAATAGATTTTATGCCATTATGGTAGTCTGGAATTCGGAAATCTAATAAGACTTGAAGTCAAAATGTGACAATTAACCTCCATAAAAGAATCTCTGACGCATTGTCCCACTTCCAAGAAAGACATGCAGTCCGGGTCTCCAATCACGTCAATTTTGTCCCCTGGAAATAGTACATAATATTATAAGAGCCGAGACAATCTAATTGTAAACATACGTGATATGTCATAATTCATAATAATTATGTACACGTATTTTTGGGATATTGATTGCAACTAAACAAGGACATATACCATGGCTGTTAATGCAGGCTGTGATTAACTTCTTCAGCGGGGCTTTAGCCGACTCCATGGCCACCACAGTGTCAATATACATTATTATCCGCTCAAGAACTACGTGTTTGCCATCCTCGCTTATCTGTAAATTCCATATGCAACAATCTTCCATATTGCGAAAATTTCACATGAAATATTATATGCTGAAGAGTAAGTTAGCTTATAATTTGTGTGTAGATAAATATCAAGAAATGTGTGACGTACAAATCCACGTTTTTTCAGCATACACATGCCAAAACACTAGAAAAAACAAATTATTAGTGCATCAATCAAATGCAGTTTTAAAATTTGAACAGATGATTATTTAGTACTCTGTGTTATTATTAAAGTTCAAAGTCAATTTTCACAAACAGGTAGATCAGGCGCAGCGACTTTCCAGACGGAAGTTGTATTAGCTGCAGCTAGACAGTCCTTAGTGTCCTGAATTTGAGTTTTGTTGTAAACCATGTCTTGGCCTTGACACTGCATTTCTTCCTGTCCCAACACTAAATGTCCATTCTATCGGATAGGATGACTTCATTAAAATTAGATTTCAGTTGAATTTTTCCAATGCATCAAATGTTTTCGTACAAAAATGTTGTGTATCTACTTATTAGTATTTAAGGATAGTCCTGATGTTTTACATGATAAATGGTAAATAAGAGAACTCCAATGAAGCAGCTGTAATGAAAAGCCATTTGATTTTGACTAGTTATTTCACAACACTTTTTAGCTTTGTAAACTTAATACACCAAATAATGGTCGTGAACTTTAGAAGTTAATAGTTAATTGCAAATTATGAAACATTTATCTCGGAGCATAAAAATAAACTATAACTGTAGTTTACAGTCCCTAAATTTACAGTGCAATAAAATTTAAGTGGGCTTCGTCGTATCATTCTAAACGTAATGTTTTGGCCGAACTATGTATCTTGAGTTCCACACAATCAACTGTGGCGGATGGATAGTCCTGTAGATCTCCTGGCATGATGTTTAATTAAGCATTAAGCTGTCAAGCCAGTCACTGGCAACAATGGTAGTTATAGTGAGTTCGCAATCATGTTTTGTCACCTGTGAGCCTCTAACTCTTCCTGCCATAATTAAAACCCTAATGTCGTGACTATTCTCCATTAATTTTGGAAATTGCTTCCGGTCCTTTCAGTCTAAACTTGTGGTATGTACGGCATAAATAAGCACACAAGTTATAAGAAGTACACTATTTTACGTTAAAATTTTAACTTCAAATTTTCCTTATAATGCATTGAACTTTTATTTTTTAACGCAAAACTTTATTGTTTTATGAACCTAAAATTTTGTCCATAAAACTAGTAACGATGGGGCGACAGTGAAATCTCAGTAATGTTTTGTCACCTCTGTAATTATCTCTTCTACCACGGTGGCATCGTTCAGTCACAATTGAAATAATGTCATGATCATTCTCCATTAATTTTGAAAATTGCTTCCGCCCTTTTCAGTCACAGACTGCAACTAGGAGACTCATATTTCACTTGAAATACATTTATATCGTATAATATTTTGGTTTTGGTACATGAATGTTTTGTGTCGTTAATATTATAATAATTATTTCCTAACCCATTCAGCGAGCTAAAAAATTATAAAAATCGACACGTGTTTCTGTTTATTTACGTGCATTTTTATTGTTCTTTCTAGCCATTGAAAAAACTTTCACTGAAAATAAAACATAAAACGTGCATGCATTTTCACTGCATGCGCATGCACCATAACGTCGTTGTTAGCTATCAATTTATTCTGTAAAGTACCGTCATCTTTACAACATTCTCATTGTGCAATCATGTTGCAATAAATAAAAATAAATAAACACTTTTGGAATTGTACAAAAAAATTAGAATTATTCGGTACATCAGACTGTAGATGAGCAATAAAAATGTAAAATGTGGAATAATAAAACTGACAGCCGCAAAACGTAAGAAATATGTACGAGTACAGATATATTATGCAAGCTCAAGGTGCAGCTGCAACGTAGTACTCAAGAAATTTGTAGTCGAAAAGGGAAAAGTCATCTTCGTATACTTTGAAGAGTTTCAGCATCTAGTAAGAAAATTAACAGAAAATGAAAGTTCAAAGCTTGACTTCTTACATCGTATATCGTATCACAGTACGAAAACTACTTGCCATGAGACCAAGAAGTCCTAACAAAGGTTAAGATTTCCGTATAATGGTGATATTTAATGATATAAATGATAAGATAATAATATGTACCTTTCTTCTGGAAATGTTTTTGTAATACTGAATGACTTGAGTGGTTCCCATCCTATTTTGGTGAGGGACCACGGAGTCACTTGAGAATCCAAGCCGAACCAGGTGAAAGCCAGCCATTTCCTCTAAATCTTCTTGTCTAATGATGTGATCGTAGTGAACTGTACACAGTCCACACAGGATGGATATGGGCTGCCAGTGCTCGTCGAACTTCATCGGCTTTAAAAAAAATGGTAAATTATTAGGAACTACCGATAAAATTTAAAAAACGTTGTCCCAAAAATCACGTTGCTAAGTATATCTTACGTCATTGTGAATAATATAATTGATGAATTCCTCAAAAGTCGGTTCCTTCCGCTTGATTTTCTTCTTCCTGTCCTTTGGACGGAACTTTCGGTTTATACCAACGCCGTATTTCCTACATTTTTTCAGAGATAAAAATATTTTCTGCATGATGGAGCTTTGTATTTTTGTTGTATATAAAACTGATGTTTATACTAGTGACTAGGAAAATGTTTATTGTGAAACTAACTGGTAGAAGAACAGGCTGTCGACTTTGGCCGTGCGGTTTTTCAGCTTATCTTCATAAGCACTCACAAGTCGTGCAAAAGGATGGCGAACGAGCAAAATTTTCTTTGTATGCTCGGAATTTGTTGCTCGTTCATACTCCTATGTACAAAGCGTTAAATTTACAATCAGTGATTTCTTTAGATGAAGGTTTCTTCTGCATAAAATATTTTACAGATATGTCAGATGTCAATATCATGTTTTAAAATTTTACTTCTGGATTTTTTGAGTATTTATACGCTGTCCTAAGGACAGTTTGTAAAGGTGGAGGCGTCTTATTTTGCTTCATGGAAGCCTCATGGTCGTGCATAATGTTTGGATGTCCTCCATTGTCACTAATCACCTGAAGCAAGAGTTTACTCCAAGACGTACTTGCTGCCTAAAATTGATGAATTTTGAAAAGAGCATAATAATATGGCTGTATGTAACAACTTGTTGCTTATGTTGGAATTATTTAAAACATTATATATATGCATACTTTGGGCACTAAGCACCACATTTGCTCCAGATCTTTAATGTACACGAGATAGTCTTTGTGATGTGACTGAGTATTCATGATTCGGCCCATGTCAAAGCTCTTGTTTGGTACAACATTTTCCAAGTCCTGGAGAAGGCGTCTCCGTCTATCCATTTTCCCACAGTATTTGTCTATATTCGCTGTAAGATAGGGCACTTTCATGTCTAGCCTTGCATACTCTTCAGCTCTCTCCTTGTCAATCTGCACGGTTATTAGTGTTCCAAGCATAAACACAGCAAAGAAACTTATCGACGCCGAAAGAATGATAAATCCACGAATGACACGAACTAACGATGTCATTTTGGTCCGCAAAATAAATTTATATTCTTATTTTTAATTATTCGACCTCTGTTATTCTACATTTTTCTGTAACCATAACCAGCAACATAGAGTAACCAAGAACCGAAGCCAAACACATGACAAAAACATGTGTAAACAAAGGTTTACAGTTTACAGAGAGAATATTTCTCGTTTTTCACTTAAAATTATAGTTTAAATTCTACATGTCAACAGTCTTCACTATAAAAAACAAAATCAAGCTTCCAAAATATGGAATTTTCTTGCACTTACACTTTTTGAAACTTATGTATGGTTATGTTATATTATGACCCGCCAACGAAGCTTTTGATCGTCGAGATAAAAGAAATTTCTTCTATCTCTATGCTTTTGATAGTGTGCTGTAGGGAACAAACCTAAAGTCATTTTTTCATCAACATCATCTCTGGTGCTTTAATTATTTAAAGTTCAACCGTCGTCTCGTTCACCGTTCTTCGTTCGTATCCATATGCTACATGCTACATCAGCCAGGGAAAAAAGAGTGTGTATTGTACTTAAATACTGGCACATAATAATTATATTCATAGGTATCATGACGTTTTTCTCCGCATGTAAAGTTCACAAAGCACCTCAGTACAAAATTTACTTCTGATCAGTCACAGTGCCAACTGCCAACACTTTTCACACTGTATGAATATGATAATTTAGTGGAATATATGGCACAAATAATGTTTTGCTAAAAATGTTTTTGCCTATACATAACATTTCTTGTGTCTATTAGGCAGTAACTTTACTCTCTCAGTACACAAATTAATTATGGTACATACGCCTATTGTAACATTCATGTGCCGCTGGTGCATATAGAATAATAATATGTATAAGTTGTTAAAATATGACAGTTTTTAAAATTTTTACGGATGGAAATTGCTCTTACAGAAAAAGTTTTCTGTCAGTAAACTACGACGGTTATTGACTGACTATTTAAGTGGGAAGGTACAGTTAAATTAGTATAGTTACATATTACATGCATACTTAAATATATGTCAAATGTATAGGACGGCATAAATAGGAAGAGTAAACTTGGAAAAAAGCATGCCATAATACGCCATATGCTATATGAGTGCATCGTTTTTATTCCGTATGGTTTTGTTCTTGTGAATTAGATTTATATACATACACAGTTAAAAATTGCAGCACATTACAATAAGCAGCCAATAAATATGTATGAGCCCGTGTCACTGTACAATGATTAGCATTCAATGTAAAATATACCGACTACATTTTCAAAACGTATGAATAGAATAGTGTGTATTGAGACTTGAGAGTGGGTTTAGGCTGTCGCATTGTCATTATAATAATTTTCTTTTTCATACACATTATTTTATAGATACATATGTATTATGTATCTCATATTCTCATACTGATGTTTACTATGACGCAAAATGACTAATTGTGAGATCTTTAAACTCCAAGTGTATATGTACACAATGTATAACATGATTACACTTTTGTTTGCGTGGAGTTTTTTTGAACAGCAGTAAAAAGTAAAAAATCCGTATTTACGGTACATACAATGTAAGCTTTCGCGAAAATATCCCAATCAACTTGTAATAGTAAGTATGTAATATGTATGTAAAAGTCATGAAAAAAATCAAAGCAAAAAGTGGTAAGTGCAAAAGACGTAGGTAAAAATTATGAACACATAGGGTAATAGAGTGTTTTATTTTTTTATAAATTCCTTTAATCTCTTTTAGTTTTTTCATTGCATGCGCCGTCAGTTCATAAAGTTACGTGCATACATTTGCATTTATACATTGTTTAATAAATGTTATAATTTCTTCCACTCGTTGAATCGTTGTTGTATTGCAAAGTACATATTATATACGATATATGTAGCAACATTATTCTGCTTTTAAATAAGCTGGTTTTGATTAATATTATAAATTGAGGCTGCAGACAAATACGAAGTCATGGCATAACAAGAGTAAATAGACTAAGGCTGCAGGAATTCAATGGTAAATATCTAGAGTTTAAGCATATTATAATATACTTGTGTTTAATGTATAATTTATAGTGGTTTTGCTTAAAATTATTTTATAGTTATGTACCTGATACAAAAAGGTGGGTTACGTGTGTAAAAATTTTTGTTCTATTTGTATCTAATATTATTTAATATTACGGAGGATATTATCATATAGAATGATCTTTATTTAGTCTGTCTAGGATAGAAAAAAGCGACGACGCTAGTAACCTCACTCTTAACCTCAATCTTCTGCAACAGGTCAGAATTAACGTTGACACTGGAGCCAACGTTATCAGTTAAGAGCCTTTGAAGGACGTCCGAGCCGTTGCCACTGAACAAATTGTCATTTTCAATTTCAGCTGGAGTATCAAAAGGCACTTCTTCGTCGTCTATGTCGGCATCAACCACGGGCAAACTTGTTGAATTCCGTATTGCATTACCAATATTATCATTCTCTACGTCATCCTCATCGGACTCGGCTGACGTTTTTGTGGCATTTATTCTTTTCGCATTGACCCGTTCCTCGTGTTCCCTCTCCAATTGAAGAGTTGTCGAGTTTCCTATGGCATCTTCTATTTCTTTTTTCTTCAAGTCGCTGCCAACCGTAGATTGCGGCTTTTTGTCGGAATTTAATGCTGACGCAAGTACAATAGGTCCAACCATTAGATCAATGTACACATTACACACGCATGTTATGTATTTCAATAATATCTTTTGTTATTACAATACATTTTGCTCTAAACAAGCAAACAAATTTTTTGTTGGCCAAAAGATATTGTGCAAAATCAATAAAGTTGCGAAATCAAACTCTTTTGCATTTTGCATATTAAATATACATGTATGTATACATATTATGTATATATTATAGTAAATAGGTATAAAATCAACTTTTATTTACCTGCAGTAGAATTGGCAATCGGTACGGAAAACCCGAGTTGGATTTGAATCAGAAGGATGACGATGGACACAATAAAGAGTTTGAGCTTCATTGTATAGTGATTATTGTTACTATTATCTTTTACAAGAGCAAAAAATAGAATTTTAATATTTAAGATGGGGAGTTAACTATTTTATAAACCACTGTGTAAATAATTTCAAGTTGGAGGTAAAAAGGGCTGTTATCAGGTCACAATTTAAAAACAGTTCCGACATGAAAAAACTTTACTGTTTTTCACTTTAGTATTATAGTGGTTATTATGATTTAAGAGCTTTATACTCGATAATTTATGGTTGACCGAGACTCAATCTGCAGCGTCTACGTGACTCCGTTCACTCGAGTCGAGTCTTCAGGATGGGAAAAACGCGTAGATGAGGTCCTGAAATGACACCGTAATAAAAGTAAAAAAATAATGAGAATGGGAGTTCCAGCAATAATCACCTCTAATAAGAAGATTGCCATGTGTATGTACTTAACGTAATGTAATTATACTATGTATGTAAGTATGCATGTTGAAAGTCGGAAGTTGGAAGTTGGAAGCCTATAGGATGAAATACCTAATGTTCTTCTATGTATGTACTTATATTTGCCGTCCTCGGATGCGGTCCTTAGTCGTGTACTTACATGATGCATATCATAGAACATTAAAGCGTTTGGATGAGTGAATTAGTGGCATTAATCCCAATCAAACTAGATTTACCTACAACTTTGTGCAATTAAGCATATGATCAAGACGAATAAAAGTGTAGCATTGTTTGTTGCAGAGTTGGATTTTTTTCAGAGTCGCTGTGAAGTGGGCATGATCGACAAACGTGCAAATTGGGTGAAATATAGATGAAAACTGGAAAAAATGGGCAAATAGACAGAATTGGAAAAACGGGCTGGTGAATAAAATTGACAAATCAAAAAAACTGAAAAATGGGGAAATGAATAAAAATAAAAGACTTGGCAAAACAAAACAACAGGCAAATAAATGCAAATCGGCAAAACTGAAAAATAGGCGAAATGATTAAAGAATACACATTGTGCACTTATTTTCATAAAATTTCATGACATGGGTCAAAAATTTGAAAACGTATCAATATTCAAAATACTTTTTCCAAGTAAATGTTGTCCCCTAGCAACTCTTGTTTGCTGACCTGTCTCTCATTTGCTATCATCATTTTAATTTCTGACTCCACCACGTGACATAAGGACAGCATAATAAAGGAAAACATGCAGCACGTATAATACGGGCATTGGGCATGGTGCGATGGCGACCGTATTATTTCAAAACGAAGATACGTAATTAGCTTATAATGGCTATCTAGCAGATAATTAAATGGCCATTTTGCATGTTTGCTCAGTTTTCTACAACAATAACAATTAGAAACATGAGAAAGGTTGAGGGATGATGTTTGAAAAAAATTGTTTGTGGCAAAATAATATTACTGATTTATTGTTCTGACTTATGAACTTTTGGACTTAAACATTGGACATTATGCATATTGCATATATTATTGTGAATCATTGTCTCACGTGTCTTATCTTTAGTTTTTCCAGATAGAAGTGTGAGCAACAATACGCCTCATCACGTCATTCTTACAGTACAAAGTAATGCATAGTCAGCCGTGTGTGTATGTACTATGTACATTGTACATATATGTTTGTGTTGTGTGTCTTTATAACCTTGAGTCTTGGTACTGGTTACTGGTTAGGTAATATTCATAAGCAGAAAGAAGGATTGGTACTAATAAAAATGAAATCGGGATTTAATGTACTCATGAGTAAGATATGAGATGCTCTAGTCAAAAATGACCAGTCAATAAGACTGGGGTAGGTAATATTTCAGATGTTTTGTTGTTCGAAAATGATGAATTTGAAAATTATGCATAATGAATGCTGACATGATGTACTAACAAATGTATGTATGTTTACAGCTTTCCAACAAATAAAGTCATTTGGTTATGGTATTTTTTGTTTCCATCGGACTTGTATCATACAATTCTCTGTTAAGAAGAGTAGAATTAACATTTGAAAAAAACATGGCTGAAAAACGGGGCTGCTGGCTAGAGCAAAACATACGAAGGTATTTTGACTGCCCGTTCCTGGTAGCCCAGTTTTTTACTTAGGAAAAAGCAGAAAATTCTTTCAATGGATTGACTGCACACTACAAATTCCTCGTCCATCATATTTTACATCACCATTTGTGGACAGGAAAAACAAAAGCAATGAAATCCTCACTTGAAATGTGCATCGTAATCTAAAACAATAGATGAGACTGACGTTGATGGTTGCGAATCGCATTGTGATAAGCTAAAAATTGATAACGGTGCACTGTATACTTATTGATTGATTTGTATTCAATTTTTCTGATGTCTGATGAGGGGATTAAAGAAGTAACGAGTTCAGCATATTTTTTACCCTTGTCATAACTAAAACACATAGTTAGTCCTGCGTCCTGCATTTGTCACATATTAAACATGAATAATGATACTATTTTAGAGGTACGATACTTTTATTCATACCTTTTATACACCTGACACATTCACACAGTTTTGTTGTTGGTCCACTCAGCAGAAATGAGGCGTTGAAATTTCCTCATATTGCTTCATTTTTGTTTATTTATATTTTTCATAGTAATACCAAACTGTCTGGGATAAAAAATTCGGAAATCTCAAGTCTACCCACTCTGCCAGGATTTCGATAAAAGAAAATGGTAAATAAACAATTTGTGCTATAATTTTGAATTGTGAAACAGAGGATGAGACTAGCTAAATATTTGCCAACTGCCGATTTCATTATACAATACTCAATATTATTTGCATCCCCCTACAAATTTTATCAATTTTAGTCATCAAGCCAGTCTGAATTTTTTGTATAAAACATGGAGAGTCGATTTAAAATCAATACACATCTTTCGATATATCGACAAGGTCAAGATTTAACCGAGCGATTTATTCTACGAAAGTTTTTTAGTGTACATTTTTTCCCAAAATCTTTTTTGACTCAAAATACAGATTTCAAGTTAAAAAAAATCAAAAAACTTGTTTATACCTGGTATTTTACTTCGTATTTGCAATCATTTTGAATAAATTTCGACATGGTTCTACTTAACTGTCAATCTCAATTTTTGAGGTTTTTCGTGCTGACTTTATACGCGCAGCAAATTTACTGCTGGAGTCTGTGGCCAGGTATAATGTGAAAACAATATTTAAAAATTCAGCCATTTCCAGATTTGCACTAGGGTTTTAGACTTTTTGAAAGAAAGTACATTGTTTACAAAAATTCCTTTTCGATTCAAAATATCTAAATAGCATATTTATTACCACAAAATACTGTTTTTATAGGTAACAAGGAAAAATCTGCCAGGACTGGTCTCAACATTCCAGAAATCAAGGGCATTCCATTTCCCAACCGGTTCAACAATAAGGATTCAGACTACTCTTTGGGCGCAGGAAGTCGAATCATAAATGGAGAAGCAGCAGCTTACGGACAATTTCCATGGTGTGTTTTTTCAGTCGCTTTAGTTTTTAGTTTTTTAGTTTACATTTGCCATTACTTTCTTTCCGATTTCCAACTCAATTCTATGTCTATGAAAGAATAATACATAATAATGTTACCTTGTAAAATTGTGGAGAACATAATAAAATCTATTAATTCCCCTTTCTGTTCATTTAAACGTTTACAGGCAGTGCGGCATTTGGGACAACGGGTACAATTTTTATGGAGGCGGGTGTTTAATTTCCGATGAGTGGATGGTTTCAGCTGCACATGTCTGCGAAATGTAAATACAGCAAGCAAACACATGCGCATTTTATTTTATTTCGAACAAAGGCAAAAATGTTCACTTTAATGTTTTTATAGTTTGCTTCAAACAATCCAAGCTATATGTGTGCTTAACTAGATTACTGAACTTTGGCTTTGATGGTTCGCTTTAAAATTGTCTAGGATGCCGGAGTCAAATATGGTTGTAATTGCTGGTATGGACAAACTGCAAACTGTTGCTCCATGGGAACAGGAAAGGAGAGGTCTCAAGTACTTCATCCACCCCTTATGGACGGAGGACAAAACAAATGTAGAGTATGACGTGTGCCTCATCCAAACCCCACAGAAATTCAACATCAATGGCGCATATGTTAACCCTATTCAACTGCCGGACAATTGCGACGAGGAATTGGAAGCTGGAACACCATGTACCATTTCCGGGTAATTAGATGGCTTTCCAGGGTGTCACTCTTTATGCTTTTGATTTAAAACTATTAGCGTAATATATTCTTTAAAAACAAATTAAATATTGCATACAGAATATATATTAATCAACATCAATTATCCGATGTGCAGTTGGGGTCAGACAGTCGAAGGTGGAAACCTTGCATCCAGCTTAATGTTCACTGACGTAAAACACACTATACAATTCCCTTATGTGAAACTTTCTACCGTAGATTTTTAGCTATTACATTTTATAATATGGAACATTGAATATACGTTCATGAAATTATTACCAACGGTTGCTACCATTACTTAAGTAAGATTGTATCATATATATATAAGCAGTAATATAAAGTCAATTGGCACATTTTTTTATTCTAAGGCGTCGTATGTTCCATGGGACCAGTGCTATCAACTGTATGCAAATGAATATAAGATCACTGACGACATGATGTGCGCTGGGGGGATAGATGGGGTCGATACATGTTTCGGAGGTACTGTGCGTAGACACTACATATGCGTAGTATATAAGAATCGCAATATTACACTAAAATTACCTCGGAACATTTAAATCGCGTATTTAAAGTAATTAAGTATTAAATATTCGACATTTAATAGATTCCGGAGGACCATGCGTGTGCAAAGGTTACCTTTGGGGAGTAACTTCATTTGGTATTGGATGTGCAAAGAATCACCCAGGCGTTTATCAAAATTTGTGCCATCCTCGGAATCGGGAATTCATTTATAACACCACTGATGTCATCCCCGCAACTTCCCCACCTCCCCCTACTACAACAACACCAACTACAACCCCAACTACAACAATACCAACTACAACCACAACTACAACAACACCAACTACAACCACAACAACTACAACTACAACAACACCAACTACAACCACAACAACAACAACAACACCAACCACAACGACGCCAACGACAACAACAACGCCAACTACGACGACGCCAACGACAACAACAACAACAACAACGCCAACTACAACTACAACCACAACAACAACAACGCCAGCTACAACCACAACAACAACAACGCCAACCACAACCACAACAACAACGACGCCAACCACAACAACAACGACACCAACCACAACTACAACGACGCCAACCACAACAACAACGACGCCAACCACAACAACAACGACGCCAACCACTACTACTACTACAACGCCAACAACAACGACGCCAACCACAACAACAACGACACCAACCACCACAACAACTAATCCGCCACCACCTTCAACAACAACAATTTCACCGACAACAAATACAACCGGGTAATTTTGTACTGTATTATCGTCCGTTAAAACAAATTTCAATATCATTCGGCCGAAACTTCCAGTTGAAAATTCGCCCATTTTTGGCTAAAATTCTGTTGAAAATTCGATTCCTTGAGTAGAATACTTCAGAATACTTGCGATTTTTGGCCGAAAAACTGGCGTAATTTTCGGCGGCTTACGTTTTCAACAGAATGTGTTTGAGTTTTACAAAACCTTATCATTATTTTCTGCTCTATTCTTTTCTTAACTAATATGCTTGCATGAACAAAGAAAACCTTTTATTTTTTGTTCTTGGCATTTTACAGGGCACCATTTGACCCTCCCGTAACAACACCAGCACCTACGGCACATGAATTGTGTGCGGGGGGAGTCCCCCAAGGGCAATATTACTTTCCCTGTCCCAATGCTAACAAGTAAGTTCCAGTCTTATAATATAATTACGGTATTCTACAACCGTGATATATGCACTACATCTACATATAAATATGTACCATGACATGAGCACTCTCCACCAGGGGCATTTTTGCTGCAACATTAAAGCAGAGGTTGAAGATCTATTAATCATATGACACTTTATATGCACGTAAATCGACTCTCAGGAGTCCGAATCCATAGCGGTTGTTATAGGAAATCTACCACCTAAATAAGCCTGTTGCCATGGCGCGACGTAGTTATAAAACGTTTTATTCATTTCGATATTCCATTCAGAAACCATTCATTTGTTTGGGCTATAATAGGTAGCATTTAGTTTTAAAACCTTAATTCTTTCATTATATTAAATGTTACCAATTTTTTTATTTCAGGTGTATGTTTATTCAATGTGACGCCCACGGTCGTGTCCATAGCCAAACTTGTCCAGACAATACATGCTGGGATAAAGTCCTGGTAACATGTAATCGGGACACAGATTGGGAGAAGTGCAGATACAACACAGTCTGCACATAATTAAAGTAACTATACAATTATTGTAAAATATCATAATTTTTTACGCCGTTTTAGTGATTCAAAGTTACTTCATGCATTTTTGCTTGTGTCACACGTTAGATTTTAAGCCATTCAACAATTTTTACAATACAAACTGTAAACATTTGCCTGCACTGTATTATACGTGTACAACATACAAAGATACACAAAGAGAAAATAGACTAATGACAAATAAAAAAAGAATTTATCTTCTATACTTTGTACATGGTGCTTACTAACTTTATGTACAACATACATCATACATCCTTCCAGAGATAAAACAAGTTTTTGCCGTTGCATCAAAGCTATTCGAATTTCGAATGTTTGGTTTTATTATTTGGTCTCGCTATCAAAACGGATCAACGGGCTCAATGTATTTATTTTTTGAAAAAATTGAAGTCTCATTGAAGGTATGAAGAATGAATGAGACATTTTTGATGGTTAAAATGTCACACAGGGGTGACTTGGTAGTTAAATTTGTAGATTTTACTTAAAGGTTGGAACATCAAGTATGGGTGGTACATTAATCTTGCAAATTGAAAGGGAACTAAACGCATTAATAGCAGTACAGCTTAAAAAATCTGCATCTGAATAACTGGTTAACATACTGATATAATATGTACTTCTTGTTCGCTATTACCGCTCTCTTATGTATGTACATTTAGACTGACCAGTTTGCTTTATTATATATTACAACTTTTATATCATTATTGTATATCGATATACCTACATACAAAAGATACATATCAATTGATATTACGGATATCTATATTTCAGTAATTTTATACTTGGTTTGAAAATGACAGCGTAAAGAATGGAAAAATCGTGCACAACTTACAGGTATGCACATTAATCACATAAAATACATATAGTGTCAAAGGAAAAGGTTATAAAATTTCCACAGAATTTTGTGGTTAAGTATTTTTTAACTCTACGGAGTCGAGTTACTTCACTAAAAACTAAGAATCCAATGATATCTGGCACTTACGAAAGTTCTTTTTGTCCGGTTGAGAGAAATTTAATAAATTGAAATGTGCACTCTCAAAATCCAAGTTGAGCATCGCTCCACACTGGACATCGAACGGATTCCAGAGCGGAAGATAAACAACAAAAAAAATTGTTATGCCCTGTGAAAAAATGTTGTCAGCAGCTTCCATAATATGCAAAGAAATCGTTCTCATTTTTGCAATTCATGAATAACAAATAATTTTCATTCTATACTTACAACAAGTGCTCTCCGAGGGTGGGCGCAATGTACCATCGCAAAGGAGGGATCCAAATTTTTCGAAAAAATTTGCAAAAATTTTGAAAAAAAATTTGCAAAAATTTTGAAAAAAAATTTGCAAAAATTTTGAAAAAAAATTTTGAAAAAAAAATTTTGGAAAAAAATGTTGGAAAAAAATTTGAAAAAATGTTTGGGAAAAAAATTTGAAAAAATGTTTGGGAAAAAAATTTGAAAAAATGTTTGGGAAAAGTTTTAAAAAAATGTTTGGGAAAAGTTTTAAAAAAATTTTGAAAAATTTTTTTTCAAAACTTTTTGTAAAATTTTTTCCAAATTTTTTTTTTGGAAAATCTGACTATAGATTCGAACTCTCCATAAATTTTTACCCTAAAATACGTTGAATTCAAATTTTTTTGGTTTGACATGAAAAATTTCATTTGGTGGGGTCCTATCTTTGGGTGGGTTAAAAAGTGTCTGGCCAGAAAAATCCTGATCTGGCGGAAACGGTTTTCTACTAATTTCGACCCCCTCTTTTCGATGGTGACACTTAGAATGTCGTAGAGTTTTTTTTTTTTTTCACTAACATTTTATATAGGTACTTGTTAAAAAATTCATTTGGAGGGGTCCCATCTTTGGGTGGGTATAAAAGGGTCGTGCTGTGGAATTCCTGGCGCGGTAAAAACGGTTTTCTACTAATTTCGACCCCCTCTTTTCTATGGTGTCACTTAGAATCACGTAGAGCATTTTTTTTTCTTCCCAAGTTTTTATATAGGTACTTTTTAACGATAGAAAAATGGAGAGTATGGGTGCATATTGCATATGGCACGAAACTTTTCTCCTTTGCTTTGAATGAGTAATAGTGAAGATACTGAGAAGCTGTTCGTGTTCAATGCATTTAGATTATCCATCTCAGACAAAAAATCGTAAAATAAAAAAATCTGCTCCCAAAAGAACATAAAAGTCGAAAAAAAATTGGCCGATTATGAGCAAAAAACCTACAACGTTTTCTATTTTCAACCCCTCGAATTTTATCACAAATATTGTACGTGTCGTTTCTTAGTAGATAACTATGGAGAAAAATTTGCTACAAAAATAAAATGGAATTCTCTCAATTTTGATGTCAAAATAATTGCAAGAAAAAGAAGGGGAAAGAATACTCATAAAAATGTGTGATGTTTATCTGGGATGATATAAAACTTTGCGAAATATCTTTTGATGTGAATGCACTAAGAGAAAAATATGCACAAGTAATTTATTTATTTATTTATTTATTTGTCTTGATTATAGAGTTGTACATGTCTTACACAATATAGTGCTATCCTCCGATCGTACCACTTATAATATTAGTAGACTAATACAATACTTCTTTTAGAGAAGATAACTCTAAAAGGCATTAGAAAAGAT
>JAQIVE010000144.1:0-50752 GCA_034698285.1 Sminthurinus bimaculatus
TAACATCAAGACCCATTTTTCCGAAGCACTCTTCAAAAATCTTATCAAAACATTTCGCAAAATTTCGAAACGATTTTCATTTAATTTCCATGGAAATCGTATCAAAATCTCATCATCAATTGTGAATCTTACCAAATCTCATTAAAATGTGATAAGATATAGTAAGATTTTATGTAAAGGAGTACCTCTTGCAATTTTGACAATGTATATGGGGCCTTTTGTGTTCATTTTGGGATCAAAATAATATTTTTATAGGGGAAAAATTTTAGTTTTTGGGACCCACCATTGTCGATTTTGGGGCTCAAAATTTTTTAAAATGGGGCCTGTAGATATTGAATTTAAGATGTAATAGTTTGTAATGTTGTTTTTTTTGGATATTAGGGCAAAAGAAATCCTTTTTAGGGGCAAAGCAGTTTTTTTGCTGAGGGTCGCCAATAATATTGCATAATAAGACCCAAACCAAAGGTTTCGGGGGTCGCTTTTTTGGGTCAGCTTTGACAACAGGCAATTTTTGACCGGAAAAAACGACTTTTGCAAAGTAAGTTTTCGAAATTCTGAAACTTGTTGGCACTTGCTCCTTTTTCTTCGACTTCTGCGTCGATTGGCGCTATTTCCAGGATAATTCGGCCAAACTTCACATCCCCTGTTTGCACGCTGTGTTTACAAAGTGACGAAAAGAAAGTGGCCCTGAAAAATGATGGTCTACAACTTTTCTACTGATGCCAAAGCCATCCCACCGAGCAAACATGCTGCAAATGATACTTTTTTTTACGAGTTACGGTACTTTTGGAACCCGTTTGCTCTAAGGGAGCTATTGTACTGATTTCAACATTTCTTTCCATTTTAAATCCATGAAAAATTTTGTCGGACGATTGGCCCCCCTTTGACCTGTGGGCCCTGGTGGCCCTCGCCGTCCCACACCACCCTAGTTTAGGCCCTGAGAAGAAGTTTGGAACGAAAGGAATAATAAATGGGACATTACGTTTGATATCTTCCTTTTTCGTAGCTTTTTTTCATCTATGATTACGTGGGTAGTTGGTTAGGAAGTAAGCATTCTGCCCGTTTTCATCCGAATTCAGCATATCATCACACACGCCAAGTGTGTAGAAAACACAGTATCATTTGCATAATAGGGTTCCATACGGGGAAAAAATCCAATTTTTCATTGTTTCCTCTTCATGGGCGTCCCTTGTGATACAGAAAGGAGGCACGTGAATGTACATTGATGTATAAAATGCACATGAGGGTATGATGAGATTCGCAGCTTAATATGTACAGATTGGCTGGTGTGGCAGACTAAGAGAATATGATCTCAATTTTTTACTCGGGCAAATGTGAGAAGGCTGACTTTTTCGAATCGTTATCTCTGACGACAAGATTTGAAACCCAAATTATATTACTACACCGGCTCCTTTTCCCTTATCTCTCTTCTTATGATTACGCCTCGGAAATTTGGGATTTTTTCCTTGTCGTCTTCTTTACTTCCTTCTCTCCTCCTTTTTGTTCTCACTCTTCCCTATGTGTAACGTATTTATTCATTGTTTGTCCTGGATGTCATACAATATAAATTGTTTTACGGATGCAAGCAAATCTACATAGTGGCATATATAGCAAGAAATATGTTCTAAAAATAATTTAATCTTCTTTTGTTGTTAAGAGCTCAGTTTTTATCAACTATATCTCACATTTCAAAACCCAAGAGAGGGTATTTTTCATTTTGTTTTACCACATTATGCAAACCCACACTGCAGTTAAAGGCATTGCATAAATTTTTGTCATTGGAGGACGGCCTTTGATTATTGCACATGCACCATGATCGATGTCAAGCTTTGATAAACCTAATTATTAAAGGTAGTTTACAAATTTTTATCATGAATATGGGTCAGAAAGAAAAGTCGAAGAAAAATAAGGATTCGTACAAAGTGAGAAAGGGACGTGACGGGAAATTCAATGAATTTTAATTTTATTTGTACATAATGATTTAGAACTTAACTTGAGTTTAAAACTTATTTCAGACAAACTCTTGCGGAAAATTGTATATAAATTTTGTAAAAGGGTGGTAAGGTCCAATATGTATGCATAATGAATTCTCGATTTTTCAAGTATATACTAAAACTATGTTTGTGTTTACGGGAGCACCAAACGCAGTTAATGTTTACAAACACTACGTCTACCGCCAAGATACTGACTTGTTGTCGAATGCCGTAATGAGATGAAAATCAGCAGAAAGACGGTGATACGTGTACAATGCGTAATCTTGCTAATAAAACATGACGACTACGTCATTTGATTAATACAATAATATACTTATGAATTATACATTTAGTATTCTTCAGGTTTTTTACATGAGTTGGAACAAAAAAGGATTTATTGGGTGTCTGTATCATCTGTAGCGTCAGCGTCTGAGTTAGATAATCATAATCACAATAACATGATCATTGGCGATTATGTTGTTACAAGTACCTACAGTAGATCGTAGACGACAGACACGTGGGGCAAGACGTGGTATAGAGTTTGCCTCACTTCCATTCATACATCCACAGGGTGGAAAAGTCATAAATCACGAGCTTTGTCATTTGACTCGTGAAGAGCATACGAACGAATGCGAATCTGCAGGGAATCAAAATGATTGCCTTTCATATCAAATAGTAATACAATAATATAATTCCTATACAGTATGCATGCTCTTATTATTATAACAATTATTGTCATTATAACAATATAAGAGGCACAGCCATGATGTATATATACCTATTTAAATTAAAATATGCATAGTGAGGGCATAGTATTCTTGGAAGACTATACCTCTCTTCATTATCATATGATATGATGATTACGATAGCCATTTCTTCGCCGGAGAGATCTAAATGGAATCATGTAGGATTTCAAATGGATAGCGCATTGTACCTAGTGTAAAACAGTACTAGTATGCATATTTATAAGTACGTCAAGAATAATAACTTTGGTTCGTTGGAGGCTCTCTAAATTTTTGATTTGGGCTGCTGAGCTATATAATGTGTTGATCATCCAAGCCGAGTAGTGGTTTTAAGCTAGTAACAATAATCATGGAGAATGGCGGGATCAAACACAAAAGGACTTCATGGAAGCATATTAATATTCAAGAATCTGGATTCGGGATAAATGTCTTGTTTTGTCATGATGTGAAAGCGCCCACAAATACCGCTGTGTACAAACGTATGTATATATACACGGGGTTATTTACGCGAATCCTCAAACTCTGAATTTTGAATATTAATCAAAAGTTGCAGACAAGAACAAACGGGCTGTGTATGCTTACCGATAGTCTATTTTGTTGGCTTTTCTGTGTGGCCTATGTATTGTAGAAAATGAGTTGAGACATGGAGAGGAAAAAGAGAGTAAATTCAAAGTCAAAGTGAAACGGGGAAGACAATTCATTTAGTCGGATGATTCGATTAGACGCTTCATGCTCTGACAACTGTTTCCGTTTCATTCAACTCCTCAGATTTACAACCAGGAGAATTCATCAGGAAAGAATCAAGAAGCACAGTTGTATAACACACAAAGAGGAAGACAAGAAGAAGAACTGAATAGATTACACCAGCTCAGAAGGAGTTGACGGCATGTTTCTCATTCTTTTTCAACTCCTCGACAATTTATTGCTTTCATTCTTGTAAAGTTTGTATCAATTTACGCTGTACAAAGGAACCACCTTCCATATAGCTCTATGCGAATTTGTCGAAATTTTAAATTCTATGTAACTTGGCTTCTCTTTCGTTTTTTTATAATTTGTGTCCAAAACTAAAGGCAGGATTTGTACACTGAAGATTTTTTTATAAAATAGAAGATTAAAGTTTAAAATTCATGCCGTATGGAAATGGTACTGAATGAGTATCGCTTTTGGTCCTTTGACATTTCCTCATAAACAAATTTGACATGTGACTATTGCGGTTCAGAACTGAGCTGTATACATAGGTAGGTATTCATGTCATGTCATAAATAACGGGAATGATAAATATTTCCAACTCAAAATGTCAGAAGTTCATATACGGAACGGACATTGAAACCAAGACATTGAAGTGTAATTGAATGCGCCAGTGAGTTCATAATAAATAATGTCATTCAAATTTCAAGCCCTGATGAACTCGATCTGATTCCGCTGGTGCATCTTCAATCTTTAGCTATACAAGAGGAACAGTCGAAAATGGAAATCTGACTATCCGAATTCTTGTAAAAGATGTACGGGCGTCATACTATGCATGTGGGGTGGATTTATTTAGACAATAGCTAAATATACATAGAATTTTCTCGTCTATTCTCTACAAGGTTGCTTCCTCTCAAGCCTTGCTCCTTGCGATTGTTTTCTAAAAATTTGAAAAGCAATATTTCAAGCTGCAACATAAAATTGGGGTCGTAATTTTCACTTTTTGTTTGTATATTGTATGAGTACAGTACACAGAATATGCCATGGACAATATAATATGCCTTGTTATACCGCAGCTCAATCAAGGCGGTCTTTTCCCTAAAATGTCAACTTGCTCCTTGTACAATTCAAAATATATCAGTAAATAAGGAACGTGCTTGAGCAAAAATTTATATTTTACTACAGAAATCTCTCCTTCGCTCTCCCTGGGTCGTAAATCGCTGAAGAGGTTGGAATAAAAGAAGGCAAGATTCCTAGACCAAATGAAAAACGGGAAATATGGGGAATAAAAACCGCGGTGATGATGCTCCTGGTAAATGGTTCAAGTGCGTGTAAAAATGAGTACATATACACTGCATAATATGTAAGTTGTAGGTATCTATCTATGTATAATGTATATCCATACATAAAATACTTTGATCAAAATGAGGAAAGTAAATCTCACTTCAGTTTTGTGATGGGCTCACACACAAAAAATCTAAACCAGGAGCAAAAGCTTAGTTTGATTACCAGTGTGCAATCGCAATCACCCTACTTTTTTCCCTTTTTTCGCCACCACCAATACCCCAATATTATAAGTATAATATAGGCGAGAAAATCCCAAGCATCGTAAAAAGTGTAAGAGTTTTGTCTCCATAACATCATAGTTACTTGTCTTGATGTATACAGTATGTGTAGTAACATATATAACTGCGCTAGATATAGATACACTAAACTTTTTTCTTTGCCGAAAGGTTGAAAGTAGTTGAATCTGAAATTGGAATTCTTTCGCCTCCTCTTTTCATTCTCTGTATTATATGATATGATATGGTGGAGAAAGAGAATGGGAGATTTGGTAATGTGTGAAATTGTACAAGTTAAAAAGACAGAATGAACCCTTTTTAGTGGAAAAAGAGCCAGACCACACTCTACGCACTCAAGTTTTACGTTTGGGAAACTACAATATATTTTAAACCCAGGCTTTTTACATGTATGAGGCTCTGAGAGAGAGAGAGAGAGAGAAAGAAAGAAATAGACAGTAGGATGCTAAAAGTACCCAAGATTGTCAGTGTAAAATGAAAAGTAATAAAAATTGGGTATTTAACATTTATTCGAAAGGCAAGTCAGAGGGAGAGAGATGAAGACAGAGAATGAGAGAAAAGTGGAGGACCAAAAAATAAAAAACTACTGCGGGTAAAAAAAGGGAATCGAATGCCAACGACAACAACTAATATGTGCATGTATTTTCATACACCAATTTTTTATCCATATGCATGTAGTCTAGATCAGTATTGGGTTTGTATCCTTCTTGTACGGAGGAAATATGTGGGTATATACACGTGCAACTACATTTTACGTTGCAAAATGCATAAATACAATCGACCTTCTCACTGGCAACAAAATTTTAGAAAATTAAATACCTTTTATTTATAACAGGTCAAACCGATTTTTCGGGTTTTTGACTAATTAGTAGGTTGAGCGTTGGATTATTCGCTTCAAATTTTTAGGGGGAAAAATCTAAATCTGTATAAACAACAACGTTTTTAAGACCTAGCATCTTTCACTTTATAAAATTCTAGCCTCCGTTGGATAGCCGAATGTAAGTACAGATACAAGTAGAAGAAGTCCAATCTAATTTCTTTTCATTGCACATACGTACATGAACCCATTTTTTGGTTGGTGGTTTATAGTGTTGCTGGCTGAATTGGAGAAACTCTGAAATCCGAACCAGCACCAGTTTTTTAATAAAATTGAAATTGAAATGCGTTTCATTTTCATTGCAGCTATCTATTATGACTCGACAGCCTCTCTTTATGCAGTATTATGGGTAGTATTATTATTTTTATTGTGTTGCGGTCGGCTGCTGCTGCAAAACTGCAAATAACTATTTATGTTTCATCAGTCTTTCTTTGACGATGCTTTAAAGTCCCTGGTCTCACTATTATTACGTATTATACATGTTGATTCATATTTAGGGTTAAAAACTAGAAACTAGACATATGAGTAAATGCTGACACCAATAAAAATCTCAAATGAGTAAATAAATAAATGTGAATTGTCAAGTGTGGGCTGGTCTGTTGCATTGTGCATGTGTGTAGTTGTATACATTTGTGTGAGTATGTGTAATGTGTATGCTGTTTCTACTGTCTACCATTTCGCCTTTTTCGTGGAATGGGTCTCTTTCCTTCTATCTGTCTCTGTGGCACTGATTTAATTCCAATTCGAAATCCAACAAAACTTCTGCCTTTCCCCCGTAAATACATCCACTCATATTTCAAGCCTTTTCTCATTTTCCGCTCATAATCATCATAAGTGGAAGCAAATTGTACAAAAGAAAAAGTCGTAAATTTTAAACGGTCCCTTTTCTCTGCCTCTCTCTCTCTCATATCATTCTTTCCCTCCTCCGTTTACTTTCCCTGTGTACACTGTACACACTCACACACAACATTCTCACACAAAAAACCACTCGACCAAGCTTAAGTACTTTCATTTTCAAAAATTGCTATATTTTTAAAGAATAACTTTAGATGATTTTAGATTTAGGACATTAACAAATAACAATGAGTGAATGTTTTAAAAGCTTCAATTTTATAAGCCGTGTTGCATAAAATTCCATGTTTCAATGTTTACAATATACAGATATTTGCTCTTCAAATCTTCTTTGCTACAAGCTCTGAGGATCGCGGATGATAAACGAATTTTTCAATTTTATTTTAATGCATAAAATTCTCAGCGGCTTAAAAACGAAGGGAACAACATCCACTGAAATTTTCAGGACAATCCAGAAACTGTAATCACATTTATCACCCTTGCTTTTATTATTATCATTCAAAAAGTTGAGTTTTGAAATGAAAATAGAGAAACACCCGATGGACACTTGCTGTCCACCGTGGCAGTGTCATCACTACTTTTTATGTATTTACTGATTGGTTTGACATTTCTCCGATTCCAATTCATACACACATACGTACATACCTATTTATATATTGATTGTATGTTGAATGAGCGAGTGTATGTAGGAAGCTTTAAGTTTGGATTCTAATAAAGCCAAAAGAGGACAGATTGAAAAGAAAGGGGAAAATATTGTATTTGACTTTTGGGGTCTAACTCAGGCTGGGGCAACCGATAACATAGGAGACTCGAGACTAGAACGCATATGTTAGCCTGAAGCAAGCGAGGTAGAAAATTTGAACTAAAAACGTTGACAGTTCTATACACTAAGTGAAAGCTAAAATGAAAGTGTTCAATGAATACACATTTATGAAATAGCTGTGATGACGATGACACGATGTGGTTCTGCTCTTTTACACTTACGTAGACACTGTATGAAATATGGAATGGAGAGGAACATACATTAGATACTAATGAAAAGACAAAATGATGAAGCCGGGGTCCCAATGTATCAATAAGAATAGCTGAACCATATTGTAACATTTTTTGTATGCACTATGTACACTGTACACAACTCAGATCATCTTGACTCCTTGACTTGGATGTTGGAATATCGTGATCATGTCAAAGCAATGTCAGTGGGACTTTTTCTGCACCATACACATGCACAATCTATACAACTTTTGTTCGCATATACGCAAGGTGGCAGATTTTCCAAAAAAACAAGTGGATATCAGTATTGCACCCGTGTTACAAAGAATAACGAGTTCGCCTACACTTGGCTCTAAACGTAACACATTAACACCACTCCAAATAATATTATATGTATGTTATATGTATTAGTGATAGTTTTACTATTTGACATCTCATGCAGAATGACATGACTACTAATAATACTAAATGGGGACAGAGAGAGAGAGAGAAGGAGAGATAGAGGCAGGCAGATTTTTTTACCACTTGGTTTTTTAGACATGAAATCCACGTGCGCTTTAGTTGTAACTATGTATGCGTTATGTATACACAGTATACAGTCTATTTGGTATTTGCCTCTCCAACATGCATAAGTTAGAAAAGAATCAAAGGGACTGGTCTCATTTTCACTGTGTACACATTGAAACAGCACTAATCCGCGACCTAGGAGTTTCCTCGTATGTATCCCATGTGCAAAGTATCTGTATACGCTCTGCTGTGCAATGTGGGTTGACCTAATGGAGAAAACTGAGGGTGATTTAGTTTAGTGAAACGGTAATAATTTGATACATTGAGCTTTTTCAATACGGCTTTTATGATTTTTATGACGAATCTACACCGCACATCTGTCATAATAAAACAACGTCACCTTTGTTTGACTTTCTACGACAATTTAAAATGCATTGGATTTAAACGCAGAAACGGAGGCAGAAAAGCCTGGACAAATGTCTAAAATTCTTTTTGCGCCCTTCCAAATTTTAACTTTTAATAATGCTGAAAATGAAAAGACTTCGAATTAAAAGGGAAATCAATTTATCAGTGCATAAATTTCAAGTAATGGGGTAATATTTAGGTTATATCCATCTTATCTTTTTATGTGTAACGTACAACTGCAGATATATTAAATGCTGAGCACATATGGTATGTATGCGGGTTCATGGTTGAATTTATTCCCTCTTTCATGCATAATGACGGTGTAAATATCGTATGTATATTGTGCATTGCACATACGTACATATAGGAATAGAAAATAAAAAGATGTCTTATATGTGACGTTTTGAACAAAATATTGCTTTATTTTCCCCAAAATGCTCCATTTTAGGGGTGGTTTTGACATTTGAGAGAGTGGAGGAGAAAGGGGAAATAAAGAATAATTTTATAAATTGAGATGCTAAGTTCCATAATGTCTTCTGCTCTGTACTACGAATCCTTATCTGTATCTATACTTATTACACATTGCACAGTCAGCACAAAGCCCAAGATCATTTACCATCATATCATATCATATGAGGCTTCTTTTTATTTTCTCCTTTCACTCTTTGTTATTTTCAACACAATAATGGGGAGCACACTCTCTGCCTCTGCCTCTGTCAAGACGAATGAGGGGGAAAGAGAATTCTTGTAAAAAAGGAAATCAAAAAGACTTTGACATATTGCCCAAGTAAACAGCATACAATTCTCATAGTGTGTGTAGACTCTTTGGGGAAAAGCGGGAAAATGTAGTCGATTTTTCCGCATAATCAGCTCATTACTAGATAGTTGTTGACAGTCGGTCATTCCATTCCAAGTCTAGATATCCGCCCGCTGGACTCGGACTGAAACTGAAAACTATTTTCAAGGCTGCATCTGTACATCAAGCTGTGTATCTCTGGTGGATTTCCTTTGGTGACACACCATTTTTCTAGCCGCTGCTTAACTAGCCAGATCTGATGTCTCGTTTGCGTCTCTCTTTCTGGCTTTTGAATTTCAAATCTTGCACAATTTTGAGTTTTTCTTGATTATTTTCGGAAACGTTGCAATGTTCACAGAATGGAGTAGTTTTTTTCCACGGATTTTATTTATTGAACTTCCCAATAAAACGTTCGATGTTTGCATCTTATATTTTTTATGGTGCATTATATTATTCTAACCTGTTTTTAAAATAGTTGATTTCCATTGGATAAAAATTGTAACATTTGTATAAAAGTATAAAAAGTAGTAAGTTTTGGCATTTTACGCTAGAAATCTAAATGTAATATGAGATGGAGGACCCTGGCCAATAATAATACAGCTATATGAAAATGAAATTATAATTTATACAGGGATTATTTATGAGATGTGAGGAGGAAAGGGAAAAGTAATTTTCACTGTGGATACTTTACTTTATGGAAAATTCTGCCTCTCTGTCTCTATCTATCTAATAATATGTAGTGTGTGGATTGTGAAAGGTTTCTGTGTTTTTGGAGGAAGCAGCTGCTGTGAAAACATCTTCATTCTCTTCATTGTCTTGGACAACGTCGACCACAAACATAAAACCTATATTTGGGCCAAATTTATGCTTTTCTCTGAGAGGATTCTCTCCAAGAATCACACATATGCGATAGGAGAATGGTCAATTATTGTCATATTAGAGATGATTTAAACGATACGCCGAAGAAAGGAGAAGAGTGGCGAGAAGAGCTTCGCCCTGTCCCTCGATGTCCATGAATTCAGATGGGGCCATTTGCTTCGTGCCATTTCATTATCATTCTACTTCCTTGCTCCTATATATACATATGTGAAGTGATACACTGGTCGATGTTCTTGCTTTGTGGTATGTAATTGTATATTCTGCATGTATCTAGGTCTATTATTATTATTACTATTGTGGTCGGCAAATTCTCCATTTCTCTTTCGCTTGTGTCTGTCCTGTCCACCAAAAGTCATCACAATATACCATCGACAATAAATAAAATAATGCTCTTTCACCATTTCCTTTATTAATCCCGTGAATCCTCATGCTGTGTTTTCTTCTTGCTTTTATCTTTATCCTGTAGTGAGTGGTCTACTCGAATATCTATCGGCCTGTCTCTGTATCTTATATATTATGATACCTCATAATTGCATTGAGTTCTTACTTTATAATAAATACACTTGACTATATGCCTATGAATATAGCGTGCAAATATTGCATTTACGTATTGCATATATACATATATTGTCTGTCGTGAATTTTCTAGTAAGAAATTTTGTGCTAGTTATAATATACACAGAAATAAGCATAAAATGAAAAACTATACACATAAAAAGAAAAACCTACAGCAGTTCTTTATTTTATGTTTCTCTTTTGTAATTACCACCGACTTTTGACCAGCAAACAGAAAACAGCTCAAGTGCAAAAAAGGTATCAGACCACAAGCACAAAGACAATAATGATGATAATTATTATTGCATGACTATTACAGGAATGAGATACAGTTAAGATAACATTTTTTGCTTCTTCCAATCATATAAAAACCTCATAAATATATATTCGTGAAAGTGTAGGTGCCTTGCTCCTTCTTTCATAAATAAACGGTCTATCACCATAAAATCAACAACTTTTATTTCTATGTTTAAGTCCTATCACAATTCCTAAGCTTTGAAGCGCTAGTTTTTTTTTGTTCTTGTTCCTATATTACTGTTTAGGAAGGCTGTTGAGTTGTAAAAAGATACTAATGTGTCTTTGTAAATTGGATGACAAAAGTTAAAAGTTGTCTTACATATTTTGACTGCGTGTATAAATACATAAAAGTGCAATGCATTCCGTGGTCATATATTGATATTGAGTCAATTTCGTACGCTGGAAAAATTGGAAATCCCTTTTATAGACTTTTTATGCTGCTGCATTTTGCTAACGGTCTAAATCTCCAAAATTTTGATAACTACGTATGTATTTCTTTCATGACCTCGATATATAATTTATAGTGCATGAATGTAAAGTGTATCTACCCAAAATTTGAACGGTATGCTTGTGTTAGAACATCAAATGTGTGTAGTGTGTATAGCTCTTCGGTATACAACTAGTTTTATTTTATACAGTTCATAAGTTTGTAAATCACATTTTGTGTGTGCTCAAAATGTGTCTCATCCGTATATCATAACATGCAACACTCATATTCTGTGCATTTACACATTACCTTACATAAATCTATATATAAATATGTAAGGTAATGTCTTTCTGATCGTTGGAAGAGTCCCGCTCCGAAAAATATTTATGGCTTATGGATAACACTAACTTCCGCCATGACCCTCCGTACCCTATTGAATTACGAGAATTTTATCACTAACACTAACATTGGATTTGGATGACCAGGGGCTACAAGCCATTTCCTCTACACATGACTGACCTTTCCTCTCTTTGTCTTGAAACCACGCGTCAATGAAAATGATGGAGCTTATACGCTGCGTTGCAAAGCCTGAGAGCCGCAGTAGGAGTTTTACTGTTATTTTATAAGAAAAGTTTTGCCCTATAAAATTTGTAAGATATTAGTCGTGGTATGTATACATCACCGTGTGAGTCCTTCCAGTAGAAGCTATAAATATTGTCCACAATTTCCCGGTCAGGTCAAGTGTCGAGGGTTTCAGTTCCAGTTCCACTGTCACCGTCACCAACGTAATCGTCATCCTTCGATATACAAACATATATTTCATGTATATGAGTATGTGTATGTACTGTGATTCGATACAATATATTAACGATGATGACGGTGGAGCACATGGGGCTTGTTTTTGTCCTAATCAAATTACAGAGCAATAAAAATGTTCAAAATTTGATAAACTGCTCCAAGCTTAATACTATAAGTGGACTCGTGTCGGCCCGAGCGATGGAATTATATACAAAAGTGTAAAAGTCCGGTGAAAATTTAGTCACTATGGGTGTAGTATGTATTCAGCGGATATGCTTTCGGTTGCTCTTCGATTTCCCTTTTCGATCGAAATTCTCTATATTCTCTATCAAAAACAATCATACGCATTCCAGTTTCTCTGGATTTAACATTTAACGCCTTCCTCTCCACGCTGATCAAACTCTAAAAGACCGCTTGACTCTGTTCTTTCCTCATTCCCTCATTCTTCATATCATCGTGTCCCATAGCAGTAAATTATTCCCAAATTTATGAAATTGAAATGATTTTTTCATCATGATTTAGTTTTTTGGGACAAAAAACTAACCCTCAGCATGGGACACGGCAAAGTATAAAATTATGTAACATGAAGGAAAGTTAATAACAGCGGAAATGTGTGTATCACTTTTGTTGTAGGGAAGATAGCTATATGTATGTGCATGGGGTAAAATATGGATTATAGCGTTGAATGGAAAGGTTGAAAGTGTTAAAGGACAATAAATTGTCATTGAACACAGTTTAGGATGACTTCTAATCTAATATATAAATATAATAACAACACAACAGAGATAGAGATGGGCACACAAATGCAATTATTGTACACTGTATTTGAGATCAGTAGACCGAAGCCTAGGTCAAGACTTTTGGTACAATACTCGATAATCTACTCTGGATCCACAATAAGTATAGACCATTGAGTTGAATAAAATGCCTCATGGCTTTTTTCTTGAACGAAATAGGCTTTTTGGGAGGTTTATTGGGGGCGGACTCTTTGGCCCATAATCGCGTCAAAAAGAAAATTGAATTTCTCAATTTTCTGAAAACTGACTTTATATTGTATCGACAATGTATGTATGTATGCAAACATAATATTATATCCATGCATTATGCATAGAAGGTTCAGATACTACACATAAGTGGAAAAAATACAATGCCGTCTCAACAATAAGTTTACCTACATTTGTCCCATGTTCCTCCCTTTAGAGCGCAGAGAGGTTTTGAGGCGGCGACTGTGAAAAAATCAAATGTTCTTTTCAAAACGTTTCGTTTAGGAGGTAATTGAGAAGAGGACAACTCTTATCTTTTTCCTGTATTGTAACCTTATGTTTCCTTTAAAATCACAGCTTTAAAATGAATAGAAACTGAAATGACACACACCATTAGAAAACCAGCAAGTTTATTTTATAAAAACTCTTCCTGTTACTCTCCATTGTAAATGGTACAGTATGCTATTTTTTACCATATACTTTATCTAATAATTTAAATTTGACTTGGTTCAGTGCTGTCTTTTTGAATTTTATGTAGTTTATTTTTTTTCATCAAATCTTTTATCACTTGCAATTGTACATAAATTATCCGACGCCGATCATTTTAAATATTATATTAATTTTCCATATTATTATTTATCAGTTACTCGAGTTCTGTTTACATGCATCTATCATGTTTTTTGTTTGTTTGTGTTTGCAAGGATGCGCTTAGGAATACTTTATTTTGTGCATGGGCTGTAGATTTTAGTCTGTGTTCGTTGAATATAAGATATAAGTAAGTCAACAGAGAAAAACAATGGTGTGTAAACAGTAGGGATAGACATTGAGAGAAATACTGTCAACTACTGTCAATCCACTGTTTGCTTACATGAGACTGTCAAAACAGAAGCAAGTGGGGATGATGATGATAATGATGGTGATATGTACACATACACAGGGAGTAGAAAAGACAAGAGAGCTGAAAATAATAGAATGATGACATCTGAATAAATACGTAATGATTATCAATGTTATTTCAAAGGGCTTCCCTCTTGCTCTCTTTCTCCCCTTTGAGTATCATATTAACATTTTGAATGCGATTTGTACATACGTACATATCTAGCTGTGTGTGTTAAGTCGAGAGGAGAAGAGTTGAGACAAGTGAGTTGGAGAATCATGTTATCATTATATTATTCCCTCCGCGTATTTTCTCACACAATATTTGGATAACACAGATTAAAAAATTTTCTCCACTTTTCAGCCTTATTTTTCAAGAAAGTTTAGTACATAGTTATTTAAATATTTGCATAAACTAGAGTTTTATTTCGAGCTTAAAGTTCAAGTTTTAGCTTTGTTTTCCATGCCCTGTTCGGGAATTTGAAGTTGCTTTCTTTTATGTATGTATACGACATTTATGAATATTTTATAATTTGTTACTATAGCCTATTGTTGTGTATGATGTGACAGTGTAAAAAGTGTCATGCTTGATATATTTCAAAAATATATACTTGTTTACTTGCCTTCTCAAATACAGACAGACAATTACTGTACAGTAAGGTGTAGGTGTTTGGTACGAGGCGCAAGGCCTTGCACCGAGGCGAGCATAATAGACTTTCATATCGAGGAAGTTGTCATGTTCAGTGGACAAATGAGACAATAGTCTAAGAAAATGCCGCCTTGTTTTGCCAACATATTCGACTGTAATGGTCAGTTTGGTAGAGGGTGTTTTTTGACCACGGAAGGTTCATGCCAAAAGGGCAACAGACACGCATACATACAAAATCTTTACGAAAATTCATACTTACCAACAATACACAATGAGTTCCTCAAAGTTTTGACTGAGCCCATTTGTGTATGTTGGCAGTTTAGGCAACAAAAAGGGGAAATTTGAGGAAACTGTCTTTTAGGCTGATGAACGATGATGTTTTTCTATGTATTTTGTTTATGTATCGTACGAAAATCGTTGTTCCATCCCTTCGCCGAGAAACCTTTAATCAAGTAATAAATCTATCAGCAGTTTATTGCTGACTTCATTTCTAATGCTTTTGTGTTGTGTTGTGAATATGTCAATTGAGAAAGTGGTGGAATATTGAGGATTGAGAAGAAGAACTCATCCTCTTTTTTTCTTTTTCCTTATTTTTTTCTTCTGACTGACCGTAACGTCGTCAAGTTTACCAACACCCAGCGGTAAAATCTCTTGTGTATTGTCTCGAAATACCTAAATATGTATATATTGTCACACTTGGTTTGTCCCAATACTGGCCAACGCATAATGCAGCCAGCCAGACCTCTATGTATGTATGTATAATAAATGAAAGGGAATAAAGAAAAAAGTAGAAATATCATCAGAGTGGAGGGGGAAAAGTCAGACTTGAGAGTCAAAAGGATGGATAATGGAAAAGATTTCGAATATTCAACGGGGAAACTGTTGAATGCTGGGAGTTGTCAACGAGACTTGTTGTTTTCATGTTTGTTCTCCCTTCAGTAGTAGTTTCTTCTTCATTTCCCTGTCTTCTATCTTGTGAGGTTTGATCTCTTAGTTGTCTCGGTTCGTTTTTTCTTTGTTGTTCGTTTTCTCGCTGTCCATCTCTATCTCTCTCACTAACTAGTCTTGTGATAAGACGGAAGATTTTTCTTTGAAAACATCTGTTGTCTAAGAGAGAAGAAAAGAGACCCTTCGATTTGGCCGTACAGCTTGAAATTTCGGAGACAAACAAAATCAGAGTAACTTTGTGGGTATTGTATATTATGCAGTAATTATTGGTAAGACCCTCTCGCTATCTCTCCCTCGTTCTTAAATTCCAATGAGTAATAAAGTAATAAAAGTTTTGTCATTGCTTGCTAATACAAAATCTCATAACTCATTTTGTTCTGACTTTTCTTGTCTTGTCAAACTTGCCTTTCCTTGTTCACAATCACCAATACCAAATGTCTTCTTTTCGATGGAAAATAACTTCAATAGCACGTATTATTATTTTTCGTCTTATTTTCCTAATAATGTTCTTACACCAGAAATTTATAACATTGGAACAAAATAGAAAATAGAGGCTTCTCCTTTTTCTTCCTCTTGCCTCCATAATATTATCTACATTGTTAACGATGCATTACCCAAATTTCTTCGCCTTCGACCATACATACATACATGTAATTGCACTGTGTGTAAGCATGTATATCTGTTAGCATTATCAGTAGTCTTCTTAATATCACTATATGATGTACCTTATTATACCCATATAAAAGACACACAGTTGGTGGAAATTGAAGTGAAGAAAGAAAATGAAGATTCTTCAAAATGCCAAAAAATGCCACCCAAATTTTTCCAAGTATGCACAATCCACACACTACCGCGACTTTATAATAATTAGTATATACACTGCGAACTAGTAGCAAGTGGAGATAATGCAGTTAGTCGTTTAGTAGTTTGGTACTTGTGTAAAAGGAAAACGGATCTGGTGACAATTTTATGATTTTATGGCTGCATATTATATTAGTCTGTTGAATGCAACGGTGGGATGATATACAACTGACGTTAACATTTGGGAATTCACTGAATTCAAGAATACTACAAAGTAGAAAGTTCAACGGGGTTTTTTTCTTTATTTTTTTCCTCTCCCTCCCGCAAGAAATTCTCCAAAGACCGAGAGCAAGAGAGAGAGACAGCTTGTAGAAAAAATAAGGAAACTGATTAAATACCTACATGTATACATGCATGAACATTGAAACATGCATTGTAAAATACATATTATTATTATCATTGCCCTGATAGAGGAAAAGCAAAGACAGGAGAATTCCTCAGGCCTTTAACTTTCAACTTCAACTCTAATTCCAGCTCCATCTCCCAACCTACTATAACTATGTAGTCTGTGCATAATATACATAAATAGATATGCAGACGACATTATTGCATTATGTTATCTTTTCACGTATCATACACATGTTGTACGAATATGAATATCACCATGATGATACTAGATATGTACTTAAATACGTTGACAGATACAGATCAAGATGCAACCCGACCTTTGAAAGCGAAAACTGCAAGGGCACTAGGGATTGAAAGTTGAGAGACGGAAGAGAAAACTCTTTCTTCTCTTGAAGAAAAAACGCAAGTTTTTTCCTCACTCGGATTGGGAAATCTTCGTGCTTGTTTTGTATCTCTACTGTTACTCGCACCCTTCCTTGATTTACATTGTACATATGCATTGTAAGAGGATATGCAGATATACGTACTTACATACACAGATGGAGGTAGAGATAGACACAACAGAAGAGAATAGAAAGTCTAGTACTTATTCGTGAATATTGACTGAGGGTCTTGTGTTACATTTCATTGCACTGTATTGTATTGTATTGCATTGCATTGTATTATGTACTTGGCAAAAATTCTTCTATTCAACTGAAGAGACTGCATATTATTGTGTGAACCAACTCACTCTCCGGCACTGAATCAATTTTTTGACGGATTTTTCTCAAGAGACGGCGTGTGCCTTATTGGCTTCAATTTCTCCAAGTGTGTGTGTGTGCACGCTATATGTATACTGTACTGATATATACTTGTGCATATATGTACTACACGGGGAATGCTCTATAAGGAGCTCTTGAATCTCAATCACGTGTAATTCAGGATGAAACCATCTCTTGCTGGCAACATAACATAAATGTACACATACATGCAGACACACATACACACATGTGTGTGCATCTAATAGAATTGCAATATGTTGGAAAGATTTATGATTTTCCTGTAGTTCACCGATACCAATGTCGATGACTATTTAACTAAATAATATCGAGATGGGTTGTGTTGTCTGCTAGAAATGTATATGTAGATATTTTTGATATTTCCATATGCACATTCAATTTGTCTGTAAATGTATAGCTTTATGTATAATTTCTTCCTGGATTTACTAAAGAATCTATTGTAGAACGGAGAAATAACAGTATGGAGATGGAAATGGAGTGAGGGAAAATTCGTGGGTTATTATGCAATAATGTGCGAGTATGAGTAAATATGAGTGGTTGCATCCAAGTGGATCCCTCTTTGAATCGCATACTATGTACATACATGCATGCATATGTGAATAGATATGTAACTACAAGCTCCCTCTCTTTCTCTCTCTCGCTTTCCCTCTTACTCAAGAGCGTTGGGAATGGAATGGATCTTTTTATACTAAGGAGGCGGTAGCTAACGATAAGTTGACATGGCATCAGTCCTAATAATACAACAGTGTGCTTCCTATTGTCCATATCTATAAATATTAAGATGTGAACAAAAACTGGGGCTTCTTCACAGAACAACATAATAATGGAGACAGACATATAGACGTGTACACATAACGGCAGGGAATCACAATAATAAAACTTCAAGTCGAGCTACACGCAAGGGCTGGGGAAAAGAGAGAGAGATAGAGAAAGAGGAAATAATATCTATATAATATCTGTGTGCATCTCTCAAATATGCAAATGGAGAAGAACCCTTGAGTTGGCAATCATACGGAAGAAACATATTATTATTATTATTTGATGCTCCTGATCTATGTAAATTTACAAATGTAATGATGAGGCACTGAAGAGACTTTAGATTCTCGCTTCATCGCTTCATGTTGCAACTTTTGTCTCTCTCCTAGCACTGTCAGTCAGTCAGTCTCCATTATCGTTTTCAAGCTCATACCCTACTATGTATAAGTCAGAATTATGGATATGAATGCAAATACACATAAACATATAAGCACGATAATATCCCATTTCCGACGAGAGTTATGAAAATGATTCAATTTTAGCTACTCTATTGTTTCTCAAAAGGACAGTTTTACAGTTTTTTGAGAGCAAAAGTCCATTTATTTACAATTACAGCTATTCTTCAGAATTCAGCTCGGAGTTCATCTCTTTCTAGTACAAAATTTGGACGGCTTTCTTGGGATTTTTGTATTTTTGAGGAAAGAAGCCTCAAGAAATTCTAAAACTCCTGGAAAATAGTTTGCGTACATGCAAGGACATATGTATGTAAGCAAATTTGGTTTGGTTTAGTTTAATTTTGGTTTTCAATTTTGTCCATTCTGAATCGAATAGTATTGGAGACAAAGCGATACGGATGAAAATGGTGAAAATGCGATGACGATTGTGCCGGCTGAATGCACACCAAGGGAGTAATGAGGCCCATTGTGGAGATTTGGTCAAGTGGACCTTGGTCACGTGCCTTCCGATTCCCCCGTGTGTTTTGTCTGTCTTTAATAATATGTATACAAAACGGCCTGACTCTATATTTTACTGTGTGTCTGTGTATATCTAATGTACATAAGAATAAAAGAGAATACTAAGAACATGCATCGTGTATTCTGTTCTCCTCAAATACAGTTTTATGATTGATTCCCTCCAAACTCTGAATGATGACATACCGCGTCAACCTTCAAAACTTTGCTGCCTCTGCTTGCCCTCCTGTTTTCTGATATGATGTTCATCCGCATACATACATAGAAGAACACAATTATCATTATTATCATCATTACTTTATTTTTTTATTATTATCGATATACACGTCATGATACATATGATTGCCTACACTCTTGACGGTATGATGTATTGCATATATGCATATACGCATATACATTGTGCATAAAGTATGCACGTCATGTGGGCAATACTTATAGAAAGGCTGAGCAACAACATCAACAATAACAGCGAAGGCTGGAGTCCAAATTGGTTGTTCAAGTTAACAATGAAATTGTTGTATAATACAGATATTCTCACACTAAAAATATTGTACAACAAAATTATTAATCTGAATTGTTAGAATGGAACTGGGAGACAGGGCGAGAGAAAAAGAGAGATGTGACAAGGTATGTCAATTTTTTTTCGGTAGACTTCACGTTGTTCTACATACACACAGGCACGAGGTCCTCGATCTGCTCCAGGCTTCAAACTCTAACTCCATGGCCCAAACTTGCAATACATATAGATGCTAACCACGCAACACTCCAAACCTCCAAACTGTGCACCGTGCACAGTACTACTATTCATTTATGTGAATGGGGGAAAACGTCGGCTTTTTGTTTTCTTGTCACACTACTAGTTGGTGTGTTGTGTTGTGTGTGGATTGGGACGTGGATGTGTGTGAACTAGTACATTATTTTGAGATCATCAATTAAACGATTTTGTGTGTGAAGGATGCACAAGACAGCAAAGAGTGACAGAGAAAGATGCCTACACGCCTCATTGGTTTCCACTTTTCTCTCTATAAAATGAGTAAAAAAACATGCGTTATTGCATATATTATGTATGGAGTGCAAACAGGCAAAAACATGATGAGATTTTGAGGGGAAAAATTATGATGGGTATTTATAAGCTCAACCTAATTCTATACAATGCAACAAAATACCTACTACTAATAATAACAGAATCGTTTGTAAATATTTACAAAAACACAAGCAAATTAAAGATTTCATTTCCGCTTTACGTTGTGATAGATTAAATAAAGATGACACAGGCAATCGTGTAACAAATGAAAGTTAAGTATAGTTTCCTCTGTGTACGTCTCGGTTTTTTATGCATGTAATCTTGTCGTGAGGAGAGTATTAAGCATCTAGAGAATCTATGTAGCAATATGTAATAATCTAAATATAATATTTATACACAGCATAAAGCAGGTTCAGCGTGCATTGTACACTGTACACTGTACACACACTGACTTCATATCATTATTAGCAGTAGTAATATGGAGGTTGGTGATGTGTTACCTCTTTAATTCCATACCATTTTATTTTACACTGTTTCTTTATCCTTTTTTTCTTGGTTCGCGTTATTTATCAATACAAATACAAACACGTCACTTACATTGTCTATCTGTTTACTTGACAGACAGATACACATAGACAACGTGAACAAATCTGAAGAGGAAATTGGAACCCTCCAAAGAGCCACCTTAGTAGATCATTAAGCTTCATTAATCAACTTGATTCTAACTTCCTGGCCATTGATAACTAATGATATGTGCTGTGGGCACCATGTAACTCCTGTATACACGTTAGATTACATATTGACGATGATTCTCTCTCGTCATCTACACAAAATGTAAATGTAAATACACTTTCATATCGTCCTCAAATTACACAATGTCTCGCCCTCGCACTTTACAAATGACAAACATACATAATATATAATATATGTATGTATGTACGTGTACAAATAAAACAGGCATGTAATACAAAATACAAACTAGGCAGTCTCATTATTTACTTAATATCATATTTTCTATTCACAACATTTACAATTACACTTAGACGCCACCACCACTACCACTATATAAAATACATTTTATGCATTATATAGGATGCCGTATTAAAATATGGATCTCGTGTGTCAATTCATATCTCATTTACAAGATGAAAAATAGGGAGTAGTTTTGAGCAGAGAAGAAGGTTAGCAAGAGCAATACTAAATAGTCAACAGTAAACAACCTTTTCCCATATAACGTACCCACAACATTTTAGAGTTTTTACTTATAGCATCCCTTCATTGTGTCAAAGCAGAAAACTACCAAGAGAAAAATGATAGGTCGTTAAAAAGGCAAAGCAGTGCCTCTTTAAATTCTCGTATCTACACTTGATACCCATGTGTATTGTTTGTACCCAGAAAATATGTTTTTTTTCGATGTACACAGATGAAAGCATATTGGTTAAAAGTCATTTTATCGTATTTTACATGGTACGCAATTTAAAAGATACATACATTGCACTATTCAAACTTTCAATCACATTGTCCAGTCCTACTATGTTAACACGCATAAAAATGTACATACTAACAACAAGAGAGTCATAGCAGACCACAAATTACTTTGATTTTTTTGTAGGCGAAACTGCTTTAACAATAATAATTAAAGTAGCGTATCAGAATTTTTTTTTCAGTAATGACAAAATTTTAGCAGTTATGTACTCTATTCAGTCTAAATAGGTGTTCCTTGTTTGCTGAATGTTCACATAGTAGTCACCATTTTTCATATGCGAATTCTGGAATTTATGTATCCGTGTGACCGTGTGCATGCATACATATTTGTATGTGTTCTTGTCAGTGTGCTTCATGCTGAGAGTTCAAAGCTTTTAAAATATTTCAAGTTTTAATTTCAGCCTTCAATTATCTTTTATTGGTGTTGAAAGTGAAACAGGCTTACGGCTTATGTAATGTGCACTTTGAAGATAACAAATGAATGTGTAACTTTTACTAAACAATATGATTACCATGATTTTATTTCTCGTCGTAAAAACCGGAGAACACAGCTGAGATTTTATTATAAACGGAGGACAAAAAGTAGGTGTACAAAGATAAAGCTTTTCTAAACCGCAAGAATGTAAATTGTTAATTTCTTCTGTTTAATATGATGATGACGACGACGCTGAGCATGAAATGCACAACATAATATGTGTAAAGAGAATACAGTGGGCTAGAACAAGAGAAGAGTAAAAGTGGATGAATATACTTAATAACAATATAGCACTTTCCTCTGTACTGACTATGTTACACTATCTATCTAGTTTGTAGCTTCTTCTTTTTACTTTGCAAACTATTGCTATCCCTATTGCGGAGGGGTTTGATGGCAACTAACCATACATACGCATGTATAAAGTTATGCCGTGTTTTGTGTTTTTCAATATACAATATTAAACAGGCGCTGTGAGAGACAATGCATGTGGGGTGAGGATCATAAAATTAAAAGCTAAATGTATACATAACAGAGACCAAGACACGGTCCAATATATCTACAAACTACAAGCAGAGCAGAACAGTATACATTTTCTGTCCTGTCTTGTGTGTGGGTATGGAGTTTTGTTGTAAAGTTTTAAAAAAGAAATAGAGAGCATTTTGTATCCGGTATCCGTAGTTACATGTGCATGTGTGATAGGGCACTCGAGGAATGAGGATTCATCCATAATTTGTCGTCGTCATAAACGCACAGTCATGACATTAAAGACTGTCGAAAAAATTTTGAGAAAAGAACTATCACCATGTTCCTTGTCCTTATTATGTACCGTACAATCTGCCTAAATTTACAATCTATCTACATGTTTGTAGCCTATTTTGTATGATGCAAATGGAGGAAGGGAAAATGGAATATTATTATTATGTTCTATTTGGTAACTAGAAAATTTTACGACTGTTGCACTGGCATTAAATGCTCCTTCTACCACAAGCTAAAAGTCGAAGAGCTCTTTTAATGAAATGAATATTGATGAGCCAAGAGGAAGGAGTTGACTTGGCTCAACTTTACTTGACTCGTCGTGTACATTCGTTCATGTGGGTGGATGACTATTCACTTTTTCACTTTCCCCCATACGTTTTTCCCAACTTGTGACTTGTGTAATGAGTTTTATTTTATGTGATCGCATGTCTTCAGACGCCTAACCTCTCTTAACATCAATATTGTGTACCGTGCTTTCTCCTCTCAATATCGTTTCGTCGTCTTCTTATTATTCTTTCGCTCCTCGTTTTTTGTAGTGGCCACTTAAATCCTAAGGTTGGAGAGATCCATATTGCTTAAATTAAGTTGTAGAGAATTCATTTGCATTTCCATCTATAAAACTGAGATGAAAACTTGTGAACTATTGTTTTATAACGTATCTGGTTTTCACACGTTATTAATGAGATACATAGGTTGAGAAATTTTCTGCAGTAATATTGTATCAGTATTATGATGCTTCAAAAAATCGAACATTTTCGATTTTCCATGATCCCATAGTTTGTGCACTTACTATCTTGCTTGGGTTGGTACTGGACACAAGGCCACTTGGACATGGAAGGGAAAATGAAAAACTTGAGGCTCGACAAGGGGCCAATTAAAATAATTTTTGGTGAGACAATGAGGCCCCCTGGGTGGAATTCCACGTGCCGGAAAATTTTACAATAACATTTCTATTTTGATTCAATTTGAAGAGTTCAAACCCCAAAATCAGCTGGAGCAACTACTGTGTCAAGCTGTGAACACAACGCAACGGCAGCTTAGCCAAAGAGAAACTTGGAAAAATTTCCACAGGAATCCCAGTCTCTGATTCATTCTCTAGTACAAAACACTAATTTCCGTGGTGTATGCATTATATAGCTTTTACTGCTGACAATTATTTGCAATGTATTTGTTACTTTTATTGAAACAGAATATTGTCACTCCTCCAATTGTAACAAAAATGTTTCTCGTGCAACATATTATTCCTAGTGCATTAGCGGCCGTTCAACCCTTTTGCCTTAAGGTTTCCTTTAAATACATATATGTGAGATTCAATACAATAAATGTATGTTTTAAAATGCGTGAGAAGGCAACTAGAAGCGATGATATAAAAGTGATGAGCACTTGAAAACCCCAAACTTATATCATATTTACAGAGGGATGAATTATTAAGTGAAACGTATGCTATTAACTTACATTTTTGCATATGTGGCTCAAAGGTTGTGTTGAATGTTGGTTGTAATATGTATCATACATTTAGCTGGGTAATAGATAGAGTAAGCTTGTATTTATGTACATACTTAAAGAATAGATAAAGTGGGCCTTTCTCTTACCAACTCTCTCATAATTTCTCTCTTTGATTTTTATTTTTTGTGGCATGCAGTGTGGCATGAACCTAAGCTAGAACTACCATCTACTCATCTTTTTTATTCATATTTCGAGCTAACATGCAGCAAACCACCCTAATAAATTTCCTATCGCTCAATACGCGTGCCGCTCTGCGTCTTTGCCTTTGCACGACGGCCAAGTATCTTGTGTGTGCTTTGAGGCAATCGGCAATCACTTGAATTGAATACGATTTTATTCTATGTATCAGTGTGATGCAACAATAGGATTTGTTTCTTCCTCCAAAGTCTCTGAAATCGTGGCTACAGTTCTGAAAATCCTAACCTTCTAACTGTGTTTAAGAGTGGAGAAAGTTCGATTCGGTCAAGTGTTTTATACGTATACGTGTCTGTTATTATGGGAAAACATTACGAATTTAAAAAAAAACTTGTAGTGTTTATATACGTCAAACTCTAGTGCACACGCTGAAAGAACAGAAAGCATATTGAATCTGAAGTATAATATATGAGCGTCATAATGATAAAGAAGAAAATACAGATAATAGTTCTCAAATCTCAAACAATAAATCTCATTTCGTAGTTTTCAATTTGATTTATTTGCTAACAACTTTGAGTTTTGGCGTTTGTTACCAATATCGGCACTTGCTGTCATTATCCATTGAAAAATTGAAGACTACCTCTTTTTCTCATATTACCGTCTTCTTTCTATATTGCCGCTGTGCGTGTCTTGTTAAATAAATGAAAAATCTACAGAGCAATAGTAACAACAACAACCCAAACTCGTTGATTAAACTTGTTTTTATGCAGAAATCAATGAGAAACTCGAAAACTCTGAGTTCCGTGGAACTACTCGCATTTTTCATCACTTATTTAAGACAGGCATTAATTCAAGTCTACTTTCCTCCTCTAACTAAAGTGCAGTTCGGTGCAGTGTAGTGCAGTGCAGTATGAGCATGAGCATGAGCCTCTATTGTCGTCTAACGTGTCCTCAATTCTTCTCTTTTTCAACGCTTTTTTGTCAAGCCAAGAGCTCACAATGGAACTGCATAAAATTAGGCTGCTTTTTGAATATTTTTTACGGGTCGACGTCCCTTCCCAGTGTATTTTTTATGCAAGCATGATTATCATTCTTATTCTTATTATGCACTGCCGACAGTGAGTACTGTGTGCCAGTGTACCGTGTACCACTTTTTACACTCCCTTTATTACGTTTCCTCTTTTTTCCTTCCATTTTTCTATAAGTTGATAAATTTGCCTTGACAAATTCCAGGTGTATTCTGATTCGTCGTCAAAAGGAATTTTTCTGATACATAGTAATACAAATACACATAACACCTTATCTATTTCCTACAAATTGGTTTTGTGTATGGAAGGATAGTTGCATTTACACACTTTATATTGTACATTGTACAACAACTAAAGTTTTTTAAAGAGTAAAAAAGCACAAGAAAAATTGTATAACAATCGGAAAAACAAGGGACAATAAGAATATTGATCGGTTATACCAAACATAACAAATTTCCGGGTTGTATGTACACCATTCTAATATACACAATACGTATTATACGCACAAATGATTTAGAATACATAATACAAGGAAGTAGATTCCAAGCTTTATGGAACTTTATGACTACGTTGATGTTTATGACAATGATGATGATGAGGTGTATCAGTTATGTTGCAACTGATTAAAAATTTAAGTGTACATACAGTGTACATTGTACATACTACATACATCACACATACGAGAATAGCTATAGCTCCACACTGTACGCTATGAGTAAAGGAGAGTGTAAAGTTGTTCATTCACAGCGTTTTCCACCCCATTGGCAGGAACAAAAAGGAGCGGGGCAAGAACTTAGAAAGCGAGATAGAGAGATAGATGTAGAGAAAGAGCCCTTTTGTTCGCGACTCGCCACAGGTTCCAGAAAGGAGAGAAAGAAAGATTCTCTTTCTTATTCATATCATTGCACATTGTAGGCACAAAGCTCGATATATATGTATGGATATAGAATATATATAATATAAATTAGGTATACATGCATACTAAGTCTCAAGCCCAATAAAAACAGTATAGTACAGCATCGGCTACAAACAAAATGAAAATAGTGGTGGTCTCGAGTCTTCCTCCTCTTATAATTCATCATTGCTTGTGTTTGTGTGACTACTGTGTAAATCTACAGCTACATTTTCATTTGTACATTGTACAAAGTGTACACAGGACAAGATTGTACATGCGATTACATTGTATTGCATTATCTGTCTTACACTTTTTTCTTGAGCATGGTCTTCTTTGAACTCGATTCAAATTGAGATCCATTCAATTCCCATAATACAATGTATCAATCGGATGAAGAGAAAGACGAATCGGCAAATTCAAAAATTGATGAATGATGAATGACAAAAATTGCTCAATAATTTCCCAGAACAAATTTCATGGTTGAAGCAGCAGTCTCAATCGTCATAATAATGTCTGTTCTGAGGATAAGTTACATATATATGCAAACTTGTATCTATTTAAACATGCATAAGTATGTACGTAGTACGTACTATGCATTTTTTATTACATCCTACAACCATACAGCTCTGTCTTTAAGCCGCCAACCGTCCGATTTTACACAAGAGAACAAGATTTTTCTACATCCTCCTCAATGGTCTACGGTCCACAGGTTTGCAGTACAACTCTCACAGTCGCAGAGTGAAAACCCAAAGCTCGAGCAACACAACCAGTCTGAGATTCTTTTGGTTTCCAGTTCAAAGTTTCGGGCTTGAGACTCGGTGAATGGATTGTACTGCGTCGGACTGTGGACGAAAGGATGGTCTAAAATCTGTTCTTAATGCACTGCCCATGTGTGCTGGTATAATATGTATTTATTATCAAAGTACATACATAATAATAAAATATATGGAGACTCTAAATCAAACTTGGCTGGTGGTGCAGCAGATTCGATTTCTCCAGTCCGTTCTCAATACCTTTGACAATGTCCCATAAATAATACTATGGAACGATTTTTTCTTGGTGTCTATACAGGTAATACGATTATTGTCTCAAGTTCATGAGAGATGAATTGAATTATTGCTTTAAAATGTACTGGTCATGGTTGTGATAGAGATGACCAACCAACCAACCAATTTACACAGGGAACTGACCACACAGCAAATTATTAAAAAGTCGATACAAGTTTAGCTATCGTGAGAGTATCTAGATGCCTCAACTCGTTTTTTGTTTGTTGTTTTGTTTCATTTTGTTTTGACTCGAATTGCAAGACAGATTTCCAGACTGTCGAGCTAATACAAAGAACATGATTAATTACATTTGTTGAGCCTTATTCTGGAAAAATATTTTCTGCTCCTGTCCAACCTCTATGACTAATAAGAATTTTGACAAACTTGCGAAATGTTCACTTTACATTTTTTAAAAAATTTTACTTTGACAACTGATTATCAGAATATTCTGAAGTGTTCTTAAACGCACTTTTAGTATTGCACATTCAAGCTGATGAGAAAGGGTCTAATGTAAATTTCAATTCACAAACTTATCTTGATAGACTTTCGTTATAAAGCTGTAAAGCATGAAGTATATATTATTATACTTATATAGCTACAAGAGCATGTAAAATTTGTTGAATAATTTGCATAAGTATTAAGCATGGGCTGAGAAAAAAATGGCAGGCGTCTCTTGCCTGTGCTATGAATTTATGTGTGTATATAAACTGTTCATTGTAAAAAGATAATGCAATTCAAGTTCACGAGCAATGAAGTGTGTCCAATAGTATAATATAAAATGGAGAAAATGGATGAAATCACAAGATTTGAATAATAGAAATTGGAAAAAATAGCACAGACGCAGCTAGAAAGAGAAATAAAGAGAGAGAGAGAGAGAGAGAGAGATACTTGAAGAGAGCAAAAACGGAGGAGAGAGGAGCATTTAATGAGATAAGAGTGACAAGCGAACCAACGGGTTGTAGTCTGCATTGCGCCATCCTCTTCATCTTTTCACCAAACAGCCAAACAGTGGGTCGAATAGTGTAAATGTATGCGTAGAAATTGTCATCTCGTCGTTTGATTCTATATTATATTAAAAACCCTCGATATACATACATTTAAAAGTTCACAGAGGTATGCATACATGTACAAATGTATGTAAAACTGTGTGTATGTATCTACGTGCATCGGCTGTCAAATAATGCATCCGGACAAAACAACAAGGACATCAACGACATTGACATTAACATGTCGGTTGGTTGCTCATCCTTGCTGTTGAATTTGGTCTCGGATGTAGACTTTGAGCTGAAGACGAATCTTCAGTAGACAGGTGCACGTGACCCGAGTCTGAGCAACGCGTATCTTACAATTATGCATGCCATTAACTCACATTTGACAATCCGATTGTTGACTTATTTGCATTGTGTTCCTGCATCATTACAACCGTATAGTGCTATAGTACATGACATAATAAGAGCTTTTCCCTCGGGAGAAAGAGTAAGCCCTCTCACTCTCGGTTCGATATGCACAAAAATATGTTCTGTAATGTAGACACAATACAAGCTTAATATGCTTTCCCCTAAATGAACAAGCATCTCGAATCTCCCTTCCCACTGACAAACCGTGCTGGTTTTTAAAAAAGCGGGAGTACATTTTAACCATGTAAATTAAGCCTCTTTTACATATATTAAGCATACACATGTAAGTATATTATTATACATATGCTAAAAGGCTTGTGCTAAATTTATATGTTTACATACGTAGATTCAATTTTGGTCTTGATTGATATGCGCGTATAAGTTTTTCTCATGTTGTCCACAACTGATTTTACTGGCAATCATTGAAAAAAACCTTTATATTTTCATGCATACAAACCTTGAAATGAAGATAAAAAACAACTTGTACACAGTTTAACACGTTATTTAATTTTTCCCATAACCAAATTTTCTCACCAAAATCATTATCCCTTTTAATCCAATTGATATGCATACACACAGAACCGTGATTTGATGATATTGAGCCGGAGATGTATTTTAGGATAAACATTTATACATGATTTACATAAATGCTAAAGATTGGCTTTTAAATTCTGTAAAAATGCAGAAAAATATTGTAGATAGGAACTAACAACGATTTGATATTGATTGGATTGGATAATTTCATTGGCATTAAAATATATTCAGGACTTGTACTTGCTCAACCTCAATCCAGAGGTCTTTTAATGACAATTTGCGACAAAGCGTGCTCACGTGTGGCAAACACCACATACAAATTAATACAAACATGAAGAAAGCTCCATAATAACAAGGACAACGATCCGCGTCTGCCTTCTATACAGCCATAAAAACTACATAGACGACACGTTGTACTATTGTTATTCTTGTTGTGATTATCTGTGTATACATTATATCTGTATTGTACTTTGACTGTGGGTGCTGCTTGCATGTGCATCTGTTTGTGTTTCGGTTTTATATCTGTCTCGTCACTTTGTCTATCCGTATACATAGTCAATGAGTAAAAAACGGGGAAAAATTGAGAAAAACGGCAAAAAACTATGTCCACACAATGCAATACTCAACGCAAGTACATATTGTGTGCACATTACGACCAAGATTCAACAGCAGGGAATATAAACATTCAGTAGGAGGATGACGATGACAAGGCAAAGCTTTTGTGTGTGGAGGTAAAATACAGAGATATAAAGTCAGGCCGTCGTGGATTAGGAAATCACTACAAGGGATGCATAAGGCACTTATTTTTATTTTTTTATGTATAGCTACAATGTGCACAGGGCAGTATTCACAAAATGTATAATGTATATACATGGTACATCCTTGCCTTTGTATCCTGTATAATGGATGGGGTTTTTTATATTTTACCTAATAATGGAGAATAATAGGTAACCACTTTTTTGGGGTAAAATCATGGATTTGTTTGTCGTTTTTTGTGCCTCTTGTAACTGTGTAGAGTCACAAAGGACAAATCTAACCATGATCTGTAATATCTGTATTACATAACATTTTGATATTGATGAATAAAAAATAAATCGGCTGATGAGTCTCTCGACTCCACTTCACTCTCGATTTCTCGATCCTCCCGATGCTCGATACTCAATATTCATCCCGATTTTGATTGTATTCTGCGTTCCCGATTCCACTTGACTTATAGATAATCATGGGGTCTGATTCGATTAGGATTTCCCTAAAAAACGATCACCGCATTTTATGTGTTGTACAATATATTATGCACAACTTGTATACAATGAGCAATGAGCAATCTCTACTTAATATTTAATAGCATGGAAAAATCTCGGGTTTCAAGAATGCTCCACAAGTGTGTATAGTGTACAATGTACATTGTATATTGTACACTTTACATGCATTTGCTGGAGAAACAGAAGTAAAGATTTTGGCCAAAATTTGTGATCCAAATTGAGATGAATGTGTGTCATTCATCATATCAGGTTTGTATGCATGCATGGATACATATAGTATATACTGCGGTATAAAGTTAATAATATTAAAGAGCTCAATACAAGCGTTTTTTATATTATATTCAATCTGGTCAAAAAACCGAGACCAAAAAATGTCACAAAATGTCCAAATCACCACCCTTATGGCTCATTATGCACACCATGGTGTTTGGTTTCAAAACATATCCAGAAGGTATGTTTTTTACATACTGCGTAATGTGTAATATTATTTATTATACCGTAGAAACGGTTGAAACATCTTGATTCCCCAACGGAGCGATTTGTTTGCTCTGTCATATCAAGTGTGTTACACTTGGGTTTTTTATAATATTCATGCTGCTTTTCCTTCTCCCCCCTTCTTCTTTATTAATTTCATGAACATGGTCATGATGATTTTTCATCAAAAAATAGGAATCGACATACATACAGTAAAGGTATAAAAATTCATGTATACATAAAAGTAACCTTTACTGTAATGCCGTATAAATATCACTATAATTGGGATCGGTGTTGAACTTGAAACTCGTTGCTGTTGTTAGTCTCGCATTAGAGCTTGGTCAAAACGCTGTTGACTCACTTGTCGATGGTTCCCTCAGTCAGTGGTCGAGGTGCGTAGATTAAAGGCGAGGGTACGGAGCTCCATCCAGTTTTAAAAGGACTGGACTAAAAAACGACAAATCAAACCCAGGAGCTGAAGCCAAAGTGTGGATGAAAATGAGACTGAAAGGCCCTTGGTGCAAGAATTGAATACTAAATACTTGCCCAAAACATACGTTTGACTATGATTCCCAGTTGTACACTCCTGGCCATTAGCTGGCAATAAGCTCGCTGGAACTTGTACATATGTATGCACATGTATAACATATCATGAAATGCAGGCCGAATCCGAGTAGAAGGGGTGAAATTTAAACTTAAAGGTTGACAATATGCAATAGTAATGATAATGATGATGGTGATGGTAAAAGGGAGGTGCTGCTGGTACATGGGAAAACATGGATAGATTTCTCTCTTTGCATATCCCTTCACTTCATGCTTGTATCTGTATTTGTATATACTAGACCATTGTCAATTGTGTGTGTTGGACCGAAAGGGTCCAGCAACAATAATAATGATAATGATACTGGATGATCCGCGTATTTCACTTATTCACTCCTTCACTCCTATCCACAGATACATATATGTATATACATATCTGTACAGATTATGTATGTAGTTATGTACAAATTGGAAGAGAGACGGTAAAGGAGCTACGAATTTGAAAATGAAAAATTGTTGAATAGTTATTGGGCTCACATAATATTATAATGGGTTGAATTGGGGTGGACATGGAAACTATGGATCAATCCAAAAGGGAACGGGAATATACATATACATGCATACGTACATATGTATATAAAATAAACCAATGCACATAGACACAATGAAGAACCCTTGAAAATTTGCATATGTTTTCAATCAGTGTTTAATTGTTCGAGGTACTTCCTGTCCCGCACAATCCTAATTTTCCTACCACCGTTATTCAATACAAGAATATCAATATATTTCACACGTGTGCATACATATATTGAGCCTTTGTCTTTGATGAATTTTGCTGGTTGTGATTTTTATGTATAGAGAGACACGTCCACAAAAGTCAGTTCAAGGGAATCACAAAAAGTCGCTGGCTTGTATGTATTTTTGTATATCTGTATATATTGTGCATATACAAATTAAACAAATGAGGAAAAAGGGAAAGGTACTTAAAACGATGTGTTCACAAATCGTCTCTTGTCTCATGAAAATAGGCACGTGTAATCTATTCCATTTTTAACTCACTCACTCTCAACTCTCCTCCTTGTTTGTTTGTTATCATTGTTCGATGGCTATACAATAAAAAACAAACTTGACTCCCATCATATCGTATCGTCTCATCGTCGTTGATGTCACACAAGTATGGAACATAAAATGTAATGATAATGATAATGGTCAAAGTCCGACTTTACCCACATAGATAGATAGATAGGAACGATGGGAGGAATGAGGATGCTCCATTTCCATCAAACTATTCCGGACATGAGTTGAGATTTTAAAGTTGAAATATGGACCTAGACCTGATCCACAAAAGCCGATGCGTGTGCTCAAAAAGAAAGAGCTAAACAAGTAGTAGTTAGACAGACACACACACACATTCAACATTGGGAAAAGGCAAAGGAGAAATCATAACAAATAGTTGTAGTGTAAAAGTCATTGAGTTGATATTAGTTGGGTCGAGTGGTTAACAACGTTGGAGGCTGGTGCTTCAGCTCGAGATTATATCAACATAAACTAACATGGAAGAACATGGACTTGGACAGACTCCTTGTTCATTCTATGGGTAATAATACAACGGCTAATTTATTGAGGCCTAATGATCTATATTAACAACTATTAACCCTTTTTATCCCATTTACTCATTGTTATATTAGATGCATGCTCAATACTTCTCCCATGGGAAACTAGGATTCAATGCAGTACTGAGAGTGAGAGTAATACAGAGGGCAGACGACTACTTCAAACTACAATATTGTGCCGTGTTCCGATATTTTGTGAAACTCACCCTGCTGTAAAATATGAAACATATTATATTTCAAAACATACAAACACTGAATTTGAATATCATACACTTGACACTCATCCTTTCACTTCTATTCAATAGTCAAAAGTATTCTATAAGCCATATAATGATCAGGTCTTTGATAATTATGACAGGGAGGTCGACGAGGAAGTCTATAAATTAAAAAAGCCAGCTCATTCCCCTTATAGATACTAAACGTTTCACGTACAGATATTGTCAATTATAATCGAGACATGGCTATAAATTAACTGTAAAATATTCTGATTTTTTACTTTTAAACAATTTTCTCACATACTTTCTGCTACAGCTAAATTGTTTAATACTACCCATATTATTACGTGTGTTACGTACAAAGAGTGCCTATTCCTCATGAATAAAAGCATCTTTGTTCTGTAATTTCTTGCATCCACATAGATACATTTTACTGTCCTATATAGACTGGCAAGAGTAAATGAATCAATGACTATGTTTACAGAGGAGGATGGACCAGGAGGCCGAAACATAAAATAAATAAAAGAAGAGAGAGAGAGAGACTGAGACAGCCCCGGGTTGTATAGGTCTGTCTCTTGCATAATGGATCATCAATGACCGATGAGTAGCTCCATTGTCCTCAAGTGCTCGAGTTTATTAGGGTGCCATCAATTTATATTTTCGTAGTTATACAAGTAAGTGAGAGAGAGAGAAAGAGACAAGGAGCGAAAAGGTCTCGATACATTAGTCTAACCATGTTCATAACTAGGGATTGTACAGTTAACATATTACGTCTTGGCTCAAGTCGTAGTTGCAGTCGACCGTCGCCAGTTCATGATTGCTCGGTCGCCAATATACGCTTTGAACAGGGATGTTGGACTTGATTTCATGAGGCGGACGATTGAGAAAAGAATTGGCCGACAAGATGAAGCATGAAAAGTCAAAGTTTTTCGGGAAATATCGAGGAATGAGACAATTTCATGTGTACAAGATGATGAATGATCTGGATACTTGTGTCATGTCACATATCAACAACATTCACAGAGAGAGAGAGAGAAAGAGAGAGAGTGGGGGAGAAGATGGCTCATGTGATATCAACTCCCGATCAGGAATCAAGATCACCCGTGAAAAGCGGAATCATAATGAGACTGAGGAGCGAGCTGAGGATGAGCAATTTTATTTATTATTGATTGATCTTCTGCGTGTGTATGAGTGAGTGAGTGAGTGAGTGCCTGAGTGTGAGTCTCTTTCTTCATCTTGTTCTCTGTCTAAACTCGGTGAATTCCTCATTCCTCCCCCGCATGCCTTGCGCGTTTTCTCTATTTCACAGTTAATGCATACGCATACACATAACATCATCCATTCATTTCAAAACAGAAACAGATAGATGAATCGACTGATAGACACGGCTATTGATGTAATGCAGTCGGGAAAAATCTGTATGTAGGGTGAGTACTTGTGTTGTGCATGAAGACAAGGAGAAAATGTCAAAAATTCCTAAAATCACTCGCTCACGGAACAAATGGGAAATCAGGAAAATCTCTGACACATTTTAGGGATGAAAAACTTAATGTCCAGTAAAATATACTCTGTTGTTCTTGCGTTCATGCTTGGGCCAAATATTTCTCCACTCCTCTCTTACTCCATATAGAACCTCGTCAATCTTTCGTAATTTCCGGCAGGCCACGGGTCGGTGGCCTGGTGAAAAGACCAAAGAGTCTCAAAATTCTCATCAAGACTTTGTCATCGAAAACAACTTTAGCAGGGATTAATAACAAATAAATGAGTGTAACTATATGAAAGTACATAATATTATATATTTAATATACTGGAGGGAGTATTATATATTATTCTGAGAAATCAATCATCGGCTGCAACTACAAAAACTTGGCTTGCTCAAACTTTTTCACACGAGATCATGTAGAGGTTTAAAACTTTTAATAGAGTGTTTCTAACATTATAGTAACGTATTTCACTTGTTCTCATCATTCCCTGGCTACTAATTCACGTTGAAGTCCAACTTGAACTACCTGATGTTAAAACGCACGGTTTATTTCATGCTCCAGAAAATTAAATCCTCTTGTTTGATACACACAAAATGTATTTATGATACACTTGAAGTGAGGAAAAAATCCAATCAAATCGGAATCAGCGCACACCTTTCCCCCTGTAATTACATGTTTGATTCGGATCCTGGATACATATCTGACTCAAGTTGATTTTCACTCCATTGAGATGAAATTCTGCACGGCCGTTCTTTGGCTGAATAATAGGGGGAAAATGAAGAAAATATGGTTCGGATATACATAACTACTAATACACACCACGGTGCACGGTGTACAGTTTATGCAGTTATGAGATTTGATGAAGAGATGTTGACGAGAGAAGAACCCTTTTGCTTATTATTACTAACCTGTTGTGATGTGGAGGAAATCCGTCCATTCATTCATTCATTCATTCATTCATTCATCCTCATTCACTCTCTTATTCAGCATTCAACCCTTCAGTCAGTCATCTACAATCATGTGTACATACAGCCATAGTCATACTGCATTGAGCTCCTTGTGTCTACACTCAAACCACTTGAAATTACATTTTTTTTCACCTCTCTTTCCAGATCACTAGATGAATTGGAAGTGGGTCTGTGTGCAGGCAGAGTGGAATCATCATCACCTTTGGTGTGATGTCAATCCGATATTGGATATTTTCCTCATTCACCATTTCAAATCCTTTCTGTGATACTTTCCTCCGTCTCCTGGTGGATAAATGAGGCGTACAGTACAATAGCAATAGATAATAGATATTCATCGGTTTCTCTAGACAACCTTTTACCAACCTTTTAGCACCGACCATTACCTCTTTTTTTTCTTGGTTGGGGCTTGATGCTTGAGTCTTCATTGGTATCAACGTCAACTATCAATATGATGCATAAGATAGGACATTATGTAGTTGATAGTGAATTGAATTGGATTTGCCTTCCGTAATACTTTATGGTTCTAGATTAAGCCTTTGTATACGTAAACTCGAGCATTTTCGATTCGTTACATTTATTACTTTGCCCAAGACCAAATCCTTCATTAGTTTTTCTCATTTTTTCATCATCTCATCTTCGTTTTCGTATGTGAGAAAAAAAACCAACCACACGACATTGAAGCATTGTAGCATCGAACCCTAGAGGTCTATTCAAAAAAGTTGCAATTTTTTTAGGGTAAATTGTCCACTGCCTTCTGAAATAAAAAATGAATAAAAAAATAAAACCCGCAATATAATTATTATCAAGCAAAAAAATCGGCAAACTCATTATTGCTAAATTGCAAGTCTGAACGGGGATTTTCAAAGATATTCATCTGTTATACTCTCATAAAAAATATACGACATGGAACGTAGATCGTATAAAAAAGGCCATTTTTTAAGGGAAGATACCAAAAAATTTTATTTATTCAACTGGGACGGAATATAAAGAGGGTAGAGCGAGATGGTCGATTTTTTACTGGGTATATATACAAGTATATTACGACATTGTAAATTCTGCATCATGTATTAAGAGACTGTTATGTTTTTATTTTAGAATCTCAATATATTTTTTATTCGCACTATAAGAATATCGCTCAACCAATGCCCTTACTTATCCATTATTTTTTGCGTATATCTATGCTGATGTATTGCCAATGACGCGAGAAGTCATGACTTCCTATACGTTGTATATTTTTGCAACTTGCGACAGATACAGTTTTGTATTGACTTTTGCCAACATAAAACTTCCTATGTTCCATGCATATTATATTATACGAAACAGAAAATGATGGTTTGGGTGTTAATAATTCAGATGGCAATATGTCTCTTTCCGTGTGATACAAACACCATAAAAACGGATTCATTAGTCCCTTGAGGAGCCGGCCAAATTATTGTTTCGACTTGGGTTTCGAAAAAAATACGGAGGCGAATGGAAGAGAAATAAGCAAAATAAATTATGTGTCTTATGTATACATTATGGGCATTGTGCATCGTGTGCGGTAGAGAAATGCTTTATTTTTCTCTGATGTTGATGTATAGCGGATAAGGATGAAGTACAAAAGTCTGTTTATCGGAAATACGGTCTCATTCGTGTCGTATAAAAATGTAAACTGGCGATTTTATTTGAAATATTAATGTCAGTTTAATGCCTCAAAAGGATATCATGATGGTGATATACTGTAGTATAAAATACTTGACTTACGACTAGTCTTGTCTCTCTAACGGATTAGGAATTGAACTTGAGGCTATCAAAAAGGGTTAAAAGTCTCCTGCTTTTTACACAGAAATAAATGTAGATGCATATTTCTTTTTTGTAATCAAATCAATATTCCAGCTGCATCATCGAATTTCAATCAAATTAATTGAATCATATGAGCTGATTTACACACATATGTATTATTATAACACTTGAAGTTTTCCCTATTCCACAAAAAAGCACAGTCCGTCTCTGATGAGCTATTACAAATGAACCTGTCTATGTGATGACAAAAAATTAAATGAATCTAGCCACTACTATATACATGCATAGTTGCATCACATTAATATTGTACGAACTATGCATATTGCTAATACATAGATATTTTGTATTTTGAAGGGTCGAGGACCATGTCATGTGGTTTCCTATATTATGTTTCACATTAAAACTACAGTGTGTAAGGTGTATGCATCACATAAATGTGCAATATGTGTTTGTATTCGTAGGAAAGTCCCCCTAAGATATTAAAGACGGAAGCATTTTTAGGATTATAGATCTAGGAGAGCCACTCAACACAAAGTGTGTACATACATTATTGGGATATTAGCACAAGTGATGCGGAAGTGTACTAAGAGTCGGTCTCGGTGTACGTACTCATATGTATAATAAGTAAGGGTTGAAAATATATACATACATACATACATACGCACTGTACGAAGCAAGCCGAAGCTGGTTGATCCAGCATAACTGTATTAAAATAAACAAGGAAACTGTAAGCTTCCTCTCTTGTATCAGTAGCTATATACATGCTTTTGTCTCCCTTGGTTTTTTATACAGGGAAAATTGTTTTTTATGCCAACATATTGATAGAAGATTAGAGGAGAAGAGGAGAAAGGTTCCAAGGGAAATAATATCATATGGGTAATCCATTCCATTCGATCACGGATCGGCATCAGCATCATCGACATTGGTCTCCCACAAACTAGATACACCAGGGGAGATCAAGATCAAATGCATCACGTCACTTGGCGTATTAAAGGAGTCTGGATTTTTTCCTTTTCCCCTGTAAAAAAGTATAATAATAATATTAATAATACACCCTGCCTGTTTGTGTATCGTATGTTTCAAATATACCATGTGTAATGTGTATGTACAATATCATATCAAAAAGTGTGGTATTGTATCCTGGGAGCATCTCATGTATCATGTAATGTAGTTACTATGTTTATAGTTTATACATACTGTAATACAGTTAGTTGCGGTAGGAAGAAAACAATATTTTTTTAGCCAGGAACAGTAAACAGTAAGTACGAGATAAGTGCATATTATTTTCACTGAAGTCTTTGATCTTGATCAGAAAGTACCGAGTATTAAGGGAACTTATGATTTTGGGATTTTTCGCTTTGCTGACTTTTTGAATCTTGAAGGAATTCTGCTTCTATACGTAATACAGAAATATTGTAAATGGGTTCAGGATACAGGATTTACAAAAGAATAGTAGACTCAGGAGCTCACATTATTCCACATTATCTGTACAAATTGGACTGATTATTGTATTGAAAAGTAGTGAAAGCATCTTGATTGACCATTATCATATTTTTCTATGCCACTCAAGATCTGTTGAGTATCAATACTACCAATAATATTACACAACATATTATAGGATACTGTGGTAGTAAAAGCTAGTTCATGTTCATATGTACATTTCAATAGGTTGTAATCTTGTAACTTGTAATATTATCTAATATTATATGTTCCTCAGCTGTGTGATACACAAAAGATGATGTGTCAAGAAGCTTTTTGTAATATTTGAGGTATGCTGACAGTTGCTGAGTTGCCAATGATATTGTAGAAAAGGAAGAAAAAGGGAAGAGAAAAATTGGATGGGAGTATACATATGTATACACATAGGAGAGTGGTGGAAAGTTGTTTTTTTTTCTTTTCCTTGTTAGGATAGTGAAAGTCCCCTCACGTTGATTTAATTGGATTTGAGTGTAGGCTAAAGTATATTGTATTATTCCAAGTGCAACACGGGGATATATCATGTCAGCGTGGAATTTCTAATGCTGTCATGTATGTATATAATAATATGTATTTTATGTATAAATGTAGCTTGGACCAAGTAACTGTAACACATGCCGTGGAAACGGACGGAAATAAGCTGATCCCCTCCGGACAGTGGATAGTAAGTAAGTAAGTAAGTAAGTGAGTATAAGTAAGTTTGCAACTTGATCGGCGGCCTTCTTTCTCTTTCACTTTGGTCAGACCTTTGTCGACATGGATTCACTTGGAAGAATAATGGAATGCAACAATTGGTCAAAATTGAATTGAATTGTGAATTGGAGTGGTCAGTCGACCATTCTGATTTTGACTTGCTGTCATCGTGTTTCAATAAACAAGAACGCTTTTATACATTGCAGTTACATGGTATCTATGTAGATGCATCTCCACATTTATGGCCATGCATTTTCTCCTCGCCATCATCATTCACGGAGCATATTATTATGTAACTTTATATTTTGGTGAGTGCATAAATTGAAATGAAATGATCCTCTTCCTGCCTCTCTTCCTCCTCTCCTTTATACAAGTTGCACAAAATTATGTACGTTGGTCATTACGTGCTGTGAGAGTATCATCGTAAATCTGAATTGTATTGAAGATGACAGATTTCAATGTATTTTCTTTTTACACACATTTTGTATCAAATCATGTTTGCATGGACAGTTATTTGATCCTCTTTGATCAACGATACGCTTCTATGATCTTTCAGATTTACTCACCACCACTATCCACAACAGTATATACAGACTGCTATATTGATATCGCCATCAGTATTTCAACAATTTTGTGCATACATACATGTGCATATAGGGGCACAAAGCTTTTTCTCTTTTCCTTCCTTTTTTCGCCAAAGGCCTTTCCATATTTGCAGTTTCAAAACATCTGACCAGAGAAAAAAATTGAGAGAAGGACACCCACAAGACTGAATTTAGCTTATTGAAAAAAGATTTTTTTTTCACTCCTTTCTTTTTATTTCTCTTTAGATATTGAATCTCCTGATGGACTTTGTCTCCTCTGGACATTTTATCCTTTTTTCTATTTATCTTTTCCCATATTTATCCCGTTCGTCCACCCGCACAAATCTTTTTCAACTGTGCAAACATCACATCATAGCCAGGGATATTTTTATCTGTTTAATATGCCCGAGGAAATTTTGCGACGCGTTTTATGCTTTTAAAATATTTAAGTACATTTTTAAAGATAGAATACATTTTTTTTAGTTTTCAATATGCCACACTGACATAAGAAGAGTATGTGTGTGTAATGTGTACAATAGGCATGGCTTATAAAGCCGGTTGCACATCCACGAAATGTACGTATATTAAAAGTCGCCTATGAATTATTTAGGAAGTCAAATATAAACACTTTTTGTTTAATGGAGCGTAATGTTATTTAAAGCAAGTATTTTGAGAGGAGGAGAATAGCGTGAGTAAAAGAGTATAATGCATGGTGTTGGAATAGACGATATTTGCTTCATGCACATGATTGGGATGGAGGGTGTCATCCTTGGAAAAGAGAGGGGAAACAGAAATCCAAAAGTTGTGAATTTTATTTTTTCGTCACGAAAAATAAAAGTGGAAGTTTAATTGTGATTATCCTATTTATTTATTTCCAGCCTTGGGGTACTTATAATTTATTAATTTGAACGGTGTTGTGCACATTTAATTAAATTACAATATGAGGGGATTCCAAAGTTTTATGAGACCAAAGATTTGGTTGTCGCTCGTTGCTGCCGGTTCTGGAGCAGTGGCTAGCGGCTTTGTGCTTAAAGCACATTGTGAATCAGAATTTTCTTGGGATCCTAATACACCAACTAATATTCAAGGAGGATATCCAAAATGGGACTATGATTGGGACAAGTAAGTTAATTATTTCTTCCACGTTAAATATATTATTATGTAGTAAAAAAGATTATAATTTGTGTACTGTTTGCCGTTTTTTATAATGTAAAAACAATTACGAAATTCATGAATCATGATGCACTCAGTAAATGCAATTATTGTTATTTTTTTGTTGCCTATCTTTGCCTGTAAATTCCAACTTTCAATGCAATAATATGTATTTGATGTCACAATTAAATCATTGTGGAAAAGTTGCGGAAAAGTTCATAAACGACATAAGCATATCTCTTTATTTTTATTTTTGTTTTTTTTATTAAAGGCGTCAACCGTATAGCTTGGTCCTTAAGAATACGAAGCAAGACAGTAAGTCGGAAGAGAAGTATCATGAGCAATTAGAAAAGAGTAAATCAAAAGCTTGTCGTACACTCTATCTAATTCGTGTTGGAGAATATGATGAAAATAAACCAGAATGTGAACAGACTCTCACACAAACTGGTAAAGATCAAATAGCGTTGGTTGGAAAAAGATTGGCAGGAATTATTAAACAAAAGGATTCAAGCTTCAAAACCCTTGTGTGCTCTCAATCACCTGTAGCTCAACAAAGTGCTGCTCTTTTACAAAAAAGTATAGGACAAAAAGACTTGAAAATTAAAGAATGTGATCCACTCCTTGAAGAAGGTATACCAGCTCTACCGGAACCACAATCTCCTACTATGTATCCAGAACCAAAGGTAAACAATAAGACTTTTTTATCTCTATTTGATGACTTTTATTCTGTAGCCTCGTTTGCATTGCAGACTGTTCGTTTTTTCACTGTGAGAATATAAAAAATAGTAACATTTTAATGGTTTGCCTATAAGGTAGTACGACCATAGGTATTTTAAAGGGAACATAACCGAGCATACATTTCAAACGGCATCGTATGTATCTTGTACATGCATGACTGTTATTGTCGGTAACTCAGTTTGTATAAACATTAGCTTACACATTTTTTTTAAAAAATAAAGAACTTTCTTTATCACACGTTCTGTAAAAAAAGCTCATTAAATGTGGTGTAGGCATAGTTTATATTTTAATATGAATACAATCATTTTGGACAAAATTTGGGAAAGGTAGTCGAAAATTTTAAAAAGGTATTGTTGTTTCTAAACACTATTTGCCTAAAACTGTTATTATTGTATCTTTATGTAGAAACTATACTTAGATGGCAGTAGAATTGAGGCAGCATTCAGAAAATATTTCTACAGAGCTGAACCCGAACAAGAGCATGATAGCTATGAAATCATTGTTGCGGACGCCAACGTTATTCGTTATTTCATATGCAGGTGAGTAAATCATTATTTTGTCCATCCGTTATATCAACAGGCACAGTAGTAATATTTTCTTGTTCTACCAAATGCACTGAATTTGAAACATTTAGAGTATTTTCTTTTGAAACAATGGCTACAAGAAATATATTATTTTAATTTTAAATAACAATAATATGTGGAATTAATTCCTATATCGTAGAGCTATGCAATTTCCTGCCCAAGGCTGGCTCCGTATGATGCTTGCCCATGGAAGTATCAATGTAATTTCAATTAATCCTAAAGGTGGTGTGGTATTGAGAGGCGTTGGAGAATCTGGATTCCTGCCACCAAACCAGCTCACGGCATAAGTTATTATTATTATTACTTTGTTTCTTTATACATACCTACTACTTTATCTGTATTTTTAGAAATTTGTCGTCAGTTTTACTTCAGTAAGTACTAACTTTGTTTTTTAATGACAAAAGAAGTTTTTAATTTTTTTTTGAAGATGAATAATATATGTTTTTGGCTGCAAAACATTATTGTCTTTTAAATATTTGCTTGGGTACTTCCTAGTACTTTTCTAATATTTTATTAAAAAAATGTTACATTATTGTATTATCTTACACGACAGGTGGGATACATAATATTAGTATATAATGTTAGAGGTACGATTAACTGAAATGTAAAAAAAACTGAAATGAGCACTCATGATATTCAATAAATTCTGTATGCTGCAGTGCATAGTTTGATTTAAAATCAAGAACAATATCGCAGAGATTTTTTTCGTTTTGTTTATTTTGAATGTTTCAGCGTTAATTTAAATATTTCAGGTGAGCATAGTACAGGAATTCAATCTAATTATTAAGGAGAGGAAATGTATCAGACGACAGGGGGAAATAGTCAAAGAGCAAGGTTTAGTTATAAAAGGACTTGTATACATATGTAAAATATTATTATTATTATGGGCGTTATTAGTATTTGCTCGCATTATTCACGAACATTTGCACACTATTATCCATTATTAAGCGTGAATTTGTCTATATATCTGGCTAACGAGAATGTTTTGGCAGTTCCCTGGATCTAAATATCATACGCGTCAAAATATCACGAGAAGATATTATTATAACCCATTTGGAGTCCCAGTTATTTCATACTTCGTAAAAGATGACGACGACATCATCGCATCTCTTTCAACAAATTAAATGAGGAAAGTTCACACATGATGAGTAGCAGATTAATTTAGTCGTAGGGTATTTAGTACGGCATGTCGAGAAGGAGTAAGGGTAGGAGGAGAAGAAGTGGAAAAGACGGAGCGAAAGTTGTATAGATGCTCAGAAAACTTAACGATCCTGGACAAAAGATCCCTTTCTCGCTGTGTCCCTTTCTCCATTCCCTTAATTGTCACAGAGAAATTCATAAAGAACGTGTCATTGGCTTTTATGAATTCCAAAAATTATTTCAAAGGGTTTATTCTTGCTCTGTTTCTGTGACTGCCTGCCTGTCTGTCTGGTGCTTGCTGTTGCTCTCTTCCTCTTTTAATCCATCTTAAATTAGAAAGTGCAGCCAAGCATAAATGAGGAGGAAATCTTCTTTTTAATTCCTCCGCGTTTTAATTCCTTATCATATTATGGTTTTATAGATTTTAACATGAGGATTACAACATTCCGTTTTTCAAATTTCAGAGCAGTACACATGTAAAATTACAACTTATCATCAAATATGTCAATATCTAATATTTTAAGTTAGTGTTAGTTGCTGTTAGCAGGTTTTCTAGGCTAGACTTGGAATGAATAGTTCATCTCCAGTGTTTTGGTCTCAAATATTACTAATAATAATAATGACAAATTTCCATCATCATTCAAAAGGCAAGTAGATGGTAGATATACTACATATTTTGAACTTTGAGCATTCAATGTACATGTACATGTGTATATTTTCCTTTCAATTTTGGAAATTGTTGTATGCATGACTTTGAGCCTTCAAACAAGTAACAATTTCGCCAGTATATATTGATGTGTGCTTTTTGGAATTAAAATGAGGCATTGAATCAGTTTGTGGCCGTGAGTCTTGTGTGCTTCTTGTCAATAACAATATAAGGAAGACTCGTGTTGCGATATTGTGTAGGGGTGAAGTGAACAAAGTCCGGAGTAGCTTCATCTTTTGAGCTTTGAGTTCACACTTTCCTAATTCCATTGTCTCATCTCGTCGTCATCATCAGGATGATTTCCCCCTGTCGAATGTGATTAATGGAAATTCATGTTTGGCATTTCTAATATGCACCGCAGATTGAATGATGAGCGAGGGAGTGATCATGAAAGAGAAGATTGGTACTAAATACCAAAAACTAACTGTAGAGTTTCAATTGTTTCACATGCGGATACATGTAATACAATCAGAACCTGGACCATGGGCTAGTGTAAACTGTAAATGTAAGGATGCGATTCGAAAATCGAAAATCTCCTTTGGAGATTAAATTCAATGCAAATTCAATTCTTGTGACGTGACATTGAAACAACATCTTGTTGTGATATTTTACATTGCACATTGCACACATGTACTCATAGAGCCTTACCCGAAAATCATTCTGTACACGTGTATACGTGCTCGCACATGGACTTTCACGTTGGTCCAGGAAACCAAGATTTTGATGATGAAGATGAAGGGCATTTGTCGTGGCTTTAATGATTCTATTGTTTTCCTTCTAATCAGAGTAAGGGCAGGCAAATTCAACAGCTTTAGTTCCTGTTCCAACACACCACTTTGGAATGTTTAAATTTCAATCCTTGTCTCTCTATTATCTGTTGTTCATTCTTACTTGAATTTGAATTTTGAAATGATGGAACTTTACATGATGATGGCGACAAGCGAGTGTAATCTACTTTGTACATATATATGAAATTACGCCAATATCATTGACGGCTTATGAAGGGAAATGCAATTTGGGATGTTTTAATCGCACACACGCATAATTTTGTTATTACAGTTCCAATCAAGTGAAAGGTCTTGGTAGAATATACTGCTATACATACATAAAATGTGTGTGTAGCATCAAGCATTGGGATGGAAATAGGAATGAGAATATGAACTGCCGATCGTTATAATTTACAATTTATATAAAGGCGAGAGTTGTACATATAGACAAATGGACAAACAATGACAAAGCACAATAATACACTGTGCGCAACTATGACTGTATAATATATATTATTAAGTTGAGGAAAGTGTGGGCTTGCCGGTTTCAGGTTAGAGTTGAATACATTGTCCATGTTCATGAATGAGAAGAGGTATAAGTATAAAGTACATATAGTTGTATAATAATAAGCCTGTATTTGTCTAATTTCATAAAGACACCCGCCGACTGTGTAATACAGATGTATAATAAGGGGAAACTTGTGATGAACTTTATCATTTGTATAATGTGTGGGGCTGGACATAATGGTAGTGATACGATGACGACTGTCTTACGCGCCCATAGAATAGAATGTATTCCCATTCTCTTTGCACTGCTTATCTCTTATTTGGCTCTCATGGCTTTCTTTTGTCATTTAAGGGAAACGATTTCATTTTTGTCTCTGTTTGTCTGTCTACTTTCAGCGCAGTCAGTCTTCCTATATTTACTTACGATTACATACGATTACGATGTCTCTCTCTCTCTTTCTCGCTCTGTGTGTGTGTGTGTGAATGTGAGTGAGTGTGGAATAAAATTGTCAATTTAATGGGGTTTCAGTCAGTCTTTTTGATATCGACCTGGACAGCTTCATAAAACACACACGTACATGTCTCTACATTATTGTACACATGGTAAAGAGAGAATTCTACTTTTTTATTATTAGCATCCCATCTACTGTTGACTGTCTTCCTATCTTTTGTATTTTTTTCAATGGTTTCTTCTCGCTTTTTAGCCTTTTTTCTCCATGTGGTTTTTTTGGGAGCTCCTTTATTGAGCATGATGTATGTATGTGTTGCGTTTGTACATATTGAGAATATGGTAGTTCCATATCTGTATGTACTTTACACTGTACACAAATATATAGGTATGAAACGGATGTGAATCTATTTTTTTGCCTTTATTTATATGTACTTCATTGTTTGCATTCACATTCGCATTGATGAAATGTCAAGAATTACACTTGGCGTGCACATGATAATAACAAAGTGCGTAAAAAGTAAATAGAAGTTTACCGTATAGTTTAAAAAGGTATAAAATAGAATTATAAATATGTATTATGCAATAAAAAAGTTCAAACCTATTCTACTCACATATTTATGTGTAGCATAATATAGTGCATCTTGATACATATTATTTTGAAAATATATTTGTTTAGTATAAAGTATAAACTATAAACTTTTAGGGATTGGATTTTGGGATAACCGTGAGCAAAAATTGAGAAGTTTCCATCTGGCCTTATATCTGGCCATATATGTAGACATCTCATAAATGATGCACTTAATGGATTTCTTAAAAATTGCGTGTCAACTTCCAGATAGATCTCCTGCTGAGATTTCCAGACCTCCTGGTTTTTCCCGCAGCAGTAGATTCATTCTTTTCTATTCACTGTGCCGATTCTCTCTCTCTCTCTCTCTCTCGTTACACTCTCTCTTTCTCTGGGAACAAAACCCTGCGTATCCTGTACATTGTGCTATGGGAATAGGAGAGAGAAGAGAAAGAGATGTGCGTATATCGAGTAAATATAGCAAAATACTTTGAACCTTTTGTACAAAGTCCTCCAAATGAGAATTGAGAAATATGTATCAGATTTTTTGTGTGTCGGAAGTGTATGTATGCGAATGCATGTATTGCGGATAGTGACAGAGTGTTAGATTATACGTGGTACTTCCAAATTACGTATCAATCAGTGCTGAAAAACAGGCAAGTCGAGCGTCGAGTCAAGGCAAGGCATGTGGGACTCGGGACTCATCCTTATAAGTTCTTAACAGGGGAACATCACTCACTCATGATGACATGACATGCTACGTGTTTTGTTGTTCAAAAGCCACCGGAGCTGCTTCAAAGTATACTCTATGTGTGTAAAACTGTATAGCGGCTTGTCATCCAAAGTCAATCTCCAGTAAAAACAGAGTCGAGAACCTTGTTCCTCCTTCTTATTGCTCCAATGCGAAAAGCTAAAATAGGAATTGTCAGCAATGGACATGAGAGAACTAAAACTGTTTTACGTACTTTTGTGTTGTACATATGTATGTGTAGCAACTTTTTACATTCATGTTTTATAGTTTTGTGTGTACGTTATGCTGTAGGTTAGCCGTGTAGTTTTGAAAACTTGTGACAGTGGAACAGCCACAACAAGCGGGCAACAAGAGTCACTAGTTGTTTCTTTTACTGTCAGAGATTGAGCAGAAAATTTATTGTAAGATGGTGAAGGGAGAGAGAGAGATGGAGGGAGAAAAAAACAGCTAAAGATGTAACTTCAGAGTTTGAGAGTGGTTGCCGAAAATAAGCGTATTACATATAGATTTTTGTAGATAGAAATTGAAACCCTAACAAGTTGTCAGATATTTTGACGTTGACTGATTCTTTTTAGTTGCCGTTGTATGAAATAAGCGAACCAAAGAAAAATCAAAATCTTCTATACTTTTCCTTCTTTTACATTGTCTATATAATCAACTCTTGGGCTAGAGTAGAGGGTTAAGGGGCGATATATCTTTGGTGCGTGAATTTAAAATTTGTAGAGATCATTATGTACATGAGCAAAACTGACTCTATCATAGTATATTATAAAATAAAAATCATCCTAAATATTGTACAATTCGTTTTTGCGTCGAAAATTAAAGAAAAACACTGGATCTCATTTTGTTGGCACTTTACTGCCTGTTTTTGTATAATGCACAGTAGAATTATATTATATTATTATTGGCAAACTATCGCATGAAACGACGACTTTGTACAGGAGAGTGATGAATTGAAATGAAGAATAATGATGACGCATAACATGATGTTACGCCACACACGCGTTCTCATTTATATGTACGCTTCTGACTTTTGAAAAAAAATCTGTCAGATGACCACGGAGATACAATGTATAATACAATGTGTGTACATGTTTTTTTGTCTTTTGGTGCAAAAAAAGGGTTTACCCTATCCCATTCGGCAGTCTTCTTAACCATCAATCATATTCAGAAATTTCACCCCTTTAACATGGAAACTTGTTTGTTCCGCTGGTGGGGATGGTGGTTGATGCTGTCTTGTTCTTGTGGTGGGATACGAATAGATAGATAGATATATATATATATGGATACAAGATCAGGTAGATGTTTGAACTGCAACATACATAGTATACATAATAATAAACGTAATATAATGGGAACAAGTGAACAGCGTCACAAAGAATTCAGATTTGTAATGCATTTCAAGTTGCTAAAGAGAAAATGATTGAGCGTCCTCTAATAATCCTCTCTTCAAACATCATCTCTCCTCCATCACTTAATTTCCATATATCGTGAGGCAATCCCTATTTCTCTTTTCTGCCTTTTCTGTTCTTATTTTCTGAAAAATTATATGAAAGGGTCTCAGGGCTCTGAAATTCCATTCGTAAAAATGCTTATTAGCAAGTTATTATTACGTAAAAACTTTGAGCATATGATGACATGACTAATATATCAGTAGGGTGTTTGATTTCTTCGTCGTGATAATAATAATAATAAAGAAAAGGCTGTGACTTTTATTGTGCATATGTGTCATAATGGAAAGTATAGGCACTCCGTGGTTGTCCTCATAAATCTACTTTGAGGGGCTGAGTAGCACATAAAACAATGGTGAATGGTCTGGAGGAATAAAGAACGAAATAAAGAAGGAAAGAAAGGGCAGAAGTGGGAAAGAGAGAAAGGCCACGAACAATGAATAGAAAAGGGAAGCCAAATTGAGGTTTTAATTGAATTAAATGTTCGGAGGAAAAATAATGGAATTGTGAAATGAAGCAATTCACTCAAAACTCACTTGTTTTTATACAACGTATATAAAGTGTGTAGAGGAACGCCTTAACCAACCCCCTCCCCATTATTTTTACACTCTCCACTCATTAGAGTGTTCATATACTGTACGTATCAAGTTTCCAGCCTTGTTAATTCTCTGTATGTACATAAACGAATACATGCATACTTGGGGTTTAATATTATTACATGGTTCTTGTTCTTTAGGTTTGGGCTCAATTTTTGAAGTGGAAATTGGTCGTCTTGTGTGTAGAACTGGGGAGTGCTTTCATCCGCAATTAGCATCCGACAACTCAATTATCACATTGCTAATGTAATGCAGTTGTCATTTGAACTATATGGAGTCAGGTGGTACCTTGTGCATTTAAAAGACAATTAAATTCTCCTGCAACGGTGATGATGATATGCAATGCGTTTTTAATTCCCTTTAAAAAATAACTTAGGAAAGTTCATGAGATTATCATGAGGTTTGATGAGGTTTTTTGACGCGTATATGGTC
>JAQIVE010000145.1:0-50555 GCA_034698285.1 Sminthurinus bimaculatus
CGATCTAATTTTTTTGCTCCCGTCATACGTGTTTATGGTATTTGTTTGTGTATTCCATTGAAATCGGAGTTAAATTCGATTTTTGATGTTCTATTCAAGGAATAATTTTGCGTTCTGTTGTAGGTTTAAATCGTCATTATGTATTGTGCCAGTTTAAAGTTTTAGGTTAGCTTGCGGAATGGTTGACCCCAAGTTGGAGTTGAAAATACATGAATTAACAATAGGAATGCGCCCTTATTGTTCATTTATTTACATAACATGATGCTTTTGCCTTTTGTAATTATTTAATATCTTTTCTCTGCTGATTGCATTATCAATGGACTGAATGATTGAGCGCCTCCACTGTCATTCCCGTGGTCATTCAAATATCAATTTCGAAGAAAATCCACCCTCGTCTATTGTCTTTCACTCTTAAATTCAATCAATACTTAATAATAGTCAAACCTCGCTCGTCAGTGCATCTCATCCTCAGATTTTGAACCGTTGTCGTTTTGTCGTTGAATAATGAGCTTATATGTATATAGTTATGAGTGATCTTTATGTGATATTTACGGTGGATGAAGTGCATAATATACTTTGCTCTACTGTAATTTTAGTGGTAGGCGATAATTTATGAACAAGATGTGCATACATATGTATGTTTATGGTTCAGAATGAATTGAAGCAAATAGACAATGTAGAGTAAAGGGGGAAAAGTAAAAGTGAGCATGTGTGTTAAAAGATAAAGAGTCAAACATAACACTATGGGAATCACATAAGAGAGAAAATAAAATCTCTATGCTTGTGACTGTACCCATACAATTCACAAATTGCAGATTGAGTTTAAGATTAAATATGTACTGGAAAGATGTGGATTTTGTAAGCTTCATTTAATTATGCTTGCAGTTCATTCGCATAAAAAGTCAAGTACTTACATAGTACATATGTAGGCTTGTCTGTGAACCATGTACGCGTGTATGTATGTATGAAATTACAAATCTTGTTGTTAATTCATCATTGAGATGTCTGTTTGTGATTTCAACAAAGTAAGCAATCCGTAAAAAAGTTGGGAATCCAAAGGAACGTGTAAAATATATTATGTACACAGTTACAAAGTCAACGGTATATTCATCAGTGTCACTCACTTGAATTTTTTACCCACATATACGTACTTACACATTCTTTGACTGTCTAGTGCTCCTAGCCCTTTGATTGTGGATTGTAGATGAAACTGACTATGTAAATACGAATTTGACATCGGCGTAGAAAAACACAATGTTAATTGTCAAGTTGTGTTTATTACTTTATTTATAACATGTTAATCGTAATTGTTCTGTGAGCATGAGCCTTCCCGTCATATTGCATAGACATAAGAAAGTACCAAAAAAACAAGCGACACCCTACTAGAAAGCTGATGGTCACCCGCTTAAATCATTTTAGTCATACTTTTATGCTTTTTATTGTTCCAAATATTTTAAAATTAAGCACATTTTCAATGTTAAACGAAAATTCGCTTGCCATTTTTCACAGTTCCTGTTTTTTTTTGGCTTTTAATGTACTAAGATTTAATTCAGTCAGGGGAAGAAGTCAATTTATTGTCAGATTAACTCCTTTGATTTTGACGTGTTTTCATTACAAGGTCTAGATGTACAACGGTATTCAAATTAGCGAACATTTTAAATCATGTCAATTGACAGAAATGTATAACAATATCATGGTTTGGGATTAAAGAATCAAACCTTTAAAATGTCGACATTGGGACTACAGGGATTGACTGAAAACTCCTCAGTATTGCGCAATATAATATGTGTGCATCTATTTTTATTCTATTTGTTATTTCATGTTTGTAGTCTGAATCGATCGCGAATCGCCAATAAAATATCATAGTATACCACATGTCACATGCAATAGTCAATAGTCACCTTTGAATTACTTATGACACATGTTTTCTACATTAAAATAAGTAAGCGCAACTACAATAGAACATGCTTGTAGTCTGGCGATATTGGCCCAATTAAATTGTAATTCTAATATATGCTCAGCCTTAAACAAAGTCTTGTCGCAATTAATAAACAATGACAAAAATCTAAGGAGAGGACTCGTTGTTTCATTCAACATTTCAATTGATAAAGGTATTTGCCTACGTGTATGTGTATAGTTTTACATTTTATGTATGTACATACTCAAAAATGTTTAGAATTAGTGCGGTTTGCTATTTGTATCACAGATGTAACTGTGCATATGTACAGTTGTGTATAGTGTAAGTACATATATATAAAATATTATTACCATTACTTCATGATTATTAACATTTCAGTTGTACCATGGAAAGAGATGTAAGGTAGACAATGTACAAAGAAAAGTGAAATGGAATAAAATGATGACAACTCTCAATATCTGTGTATGTGTGTGTGTGTGTTTTTTTTTGAGAAGGTGTAATCATCTCGACAAAATAACAATTCAATGTCAGTTACAATTTTGGATAGTGCTCATTATGAGGATGATTTGACAAATCTGTTATACATGTGTATAATACATATAAATACGTATATACCTTCCAATCGCAATGTAGAGTAGCGATAGGAGGGAAGTATTGACAAACAAAGCAAATATGCATGAAGAAGACGCTGAAGAAGAAGAGGAAGACAACAGCAGTTGCGATTTATTGGCGATGCTCGTATGTGTGGATAATATGTATGTAGATAGCAACTTCATAATTAGACATTGACTGTGACAGCTGCTACACATTTTGATGGGTAGATCGAACACACAAAGATGAACGGTTGAATATCAAGAGCAAAAAGTCATTGATGCATAAAATGAAGAATAATACAGCATGCTATAATAAATGCGAATGTGGATATACGTATATATATTATGTATATAATATAAAAGCTGACAATTGACAATAATGCAATGTAGCGCTGGGTGCCCAATAAATTTATAATAAAAACATAATCATGTAGCTCAGTGACGAACAAAATATTTAGACTCCTTTGGCGTATCACAACAATGCAACGTACGGAGGACAACAAAGCACATAACAATGAAGAGTATAATAATAGTGCCTAGTATTAATGAAGAATCTTCAAAAGAAAATACATGGGCTTCAATGTAGCAGTTGCTACATTTGTAACAAAAATCTAATACGTGTATTAATTCAGTGCGTCAATTCGAGCAAAAATTTCCCCAATATGAAATAATAAATAGTAAAATAATATATTTCCCCACGACAAATATAATCTATGTATATATATATATATATTGCAATGCGTACACTTCATTACTTGTAACAATAATTTGAATGATTGAAAACATCGATTTTATCTTTATTATGGATTATGGACGATCATGCTTCAAGCTCGTCTTCCTACCAGAACCAAACCAATCAAACGGCCCTGCAAATACAAAATTAAAATATAAAACGTCTTACTTTATTTGTATCGAAAACTTGCACACATGGAATCTTGAATTTAAATCGAACACTCAGCAAAACTTGTAGGTCTTTTACAAATACAGCAACTAAATAAATGTAACAATTACATATTGATGATAGAGAGAGAGAGAGAGAGAAACAGAGGAGAAAGAGAGCAGTTGGCATTCCATTCCATTCGATTTCGATCACGATATAGATTTGAGACAAACAGACACGTGGAAGCCCTGTCATCAATAATTATTGGCAATTATTTATCATATTACACAGAATGCAGAAGCAAACGTGCAGTGGACAGTGGACAGTGGACATCATATGAATTGCCCTGAGAGCATAACATGAATCTGCAATTCAAATGCAGAAGAGAATATTTGACGAAAGTGAAAAAGTAATCCAATAGAAATTGAAATGATGAGTAATCGAATCACGGTTCACTCTGTGACAAAGGAGATTAATTAGATCATTATAAAAAATAATGGTTTTTAAATAATTTGTATTATTTGACTTTTTGTACATAAAATGCAAAATGCAATATTATATAATCATCACATGCCTGTGTTTCATTACGTATGGCATACGCATAATGTTTTGCTGTTTATCCAGTGTCAGGATAGTCTATATTATGGTATTCAGTGAATACTATTCACTTTTGTCCTTTAAGCACATCATTGGCTCTTAGGTGGCACAATCACAACGATTTCAGTGCAGAAAATCAGAGTATGGGAACGTAATTTGCAATTAAACCAATTCTTGCTTAAAGTGCAAAAAAGTGAACGTCAAAGTGTGATATTTTGTGTTATCAATTTTTTGTATACATTCTATTGTTTTAAAATAGTTTTCAGTTACATGCATGCTCATTTCAATTTGTTTGAATCTAATTTTTAGCTACAACTTTCGTAAAAAAACAAATTGCATAGTACAACATAATATGCAAGGTATATTATGCATATGAATCTACATTCTTCTGGCATTTTAAATTTTTATCAGTGATCCTCATTAGCTTTTTTCATTCTAACAGTTCAAAGGAACGGCTTGAATGTTTACTATACCTACACTGAAGCAAAATGAGGTTTGAAACTTGTGGAATTGTTGTTTGTCTTGGATTTGGTTCAAACGTACTTGTACAAGGTCTACAAATAAATAGAGAAATGGTGGGTTAAATAATTTATTAGGGATTCTTGCAGTCAGCATTGTCTAATTGCAATTTATGAACAACCGATATGGATTTCAATTTTATTGGCTCAAAAAATCATGCACGCTACAAATACACGAAACTAATGGCGTATGCTTATTGTATGCATGTTGAATGAAAATTGATCTGGTTTAATTTTGTTAAAGTTAAAGTTATTAGCATGTTGACGTTTTTATGTCTTTGTATACCTTCAAGTTCCACATATCTGTGCAATAAGTCAGAAAAGGTAAAGCCGTAAGTTTTGCTATCTTTTTTTTTGAGTGCAATGCGAATTGCATAGTGTGAAGGCTCTTCACTGAAGAGAAAAAAGGAAAAGTCATTGTTCACAAGTTCCCTTGCTAATCGCTCAATGTGTATGTAAGTCCTTATGTTTGTATGTACGGCTATCTCGTGTCCTGATGGGTTTTTATAATCATCATAATTGTAAAATAATACTTATCCATGATATAACAATCTGAACAGCATTTTGCATAGTTATACATATTGGATATTGGTTGGTAGCATTGAGAATGGAGATTGGAGATGTTCTTGCTGTTTATCACAATCCGATTCGATCTTATTTTTATGACCGTATTTCCATTTTCCTCTTTTGCTCTTTTCCAAGTTTGCACATTGGTACATTTATACAAAACACAAGTTGTGAGCAGATAAATTGGAAATGCCAAACAAAATAAACCTAATCTTGACCCCGAATAAAAAACATTGTTATCTTCGTGTACGTAGGCAAATCCGTCGTGCTACAAGAATTTTAAAGTAATAATTGAAAATTATAAAGCGCAGTAGACTTTACAAACAAATTCCATATATACATAACTAATTACTTTGAAAAAGATTATTTAAAATTTTAATTTTCAATTTGCATCTGCCCATATACATAAAAACTAACAATAATACGTTTCTATACTTGCACTCAATGTATCATGTATTATGGATACTGCATACATTTTTGAAGAGCAGGACAATTCCAATATAACTACAATTATTATTATGCTATCAAGAAGATTATAAGATGTAAGGTAATAATACACACTATGCGCATTGTATAATGCAGGAATAGGATATTTTTCCTGATAAATATACCAAGTGAAATGAAATGAAAATGAATCCTTTTCCTTCTAGCCAAATACGATAATAATATGTAATCTTGGGAAAATGCGAATGGGCTTTAGTCTTTAACCTCAACTTCACTCAAAACTTAAAAAAATGCAAAGGGAGAAGGAAAAAATCTTTTACAAGGTGTATTATGTCTTATCATTCTAGCAACAACAACTATAGGAATATGAAGCATGTCATATTTTTTGCAGTGTACAATGTGTAATGTGTATCATATTCTGCATGCATGTAACATAATATGTACAATGTACAATATGTTCTTGTTGCCAGTATTTGTAATTTTGTAACTAAATTAGAGACAGAATCTCTGTCTTGCTCGGGTCAAGCTAACCTTCAGTGTCCTCGACCTGTTTATTCATCCAAATCGAAACACAAATTGCTCTCTCTCTCTCTCTCTCTATCTATCTCTGCTCGCCTCTCTTTCCTCTCATCTGCCTCAACTGAGATTTGTCACGACTTTGTTTTTGCACGACATTCATCAAAACACAAGAAGAAGAAGAATCTCTGAATTGTATTCTTCTTTTTATACTACATTATTGTAATGTAATGTATATCAACGGAAAGAAAAGAACTACAAGGTTTAACTTCCAACAACTGATCACTAACTGATGAGGGACTGTGCATGTATAACATGCATATGCATACAATACTTTCAATACTGTGGATGAATGTTTATGTGCGATCGAAAACAATGATATCATTTTTTACACTTAAAACATTGCATTTGAATAAGAAACAAAAGTGAACCATTTTATCAAGTTTGAACCATTCCATGATCCATGATCACAATACTGCAGAAAGAGCAACGGAGTCAGTCAGTGCAAAAAATTATATCACAGTTTATAGAGGTATAGTAGTCTATTACAGTAGGATGGAATAGAATTTTCTATGCACTAGATACATAATCCCCAATCTATCATGTCAAAATGTCGACAAACACGAACAACGACGAGAATACTATGTCTCTCTCTTTTTCTAGCGGAATGCTATCACCTGTCTAACAATACACATGAAAATTCTAAATGTGTGAAAGAAGTTTTTATGCAAGCCAGTATAATAAATTGTGAATCTTCTTGTGTTCAATTTAAGATTCAAGGTATTCCTGTTGTAAAAATGTTATTGGATATTATGGTCTTTTCCATGATCCATGATGTACTTACACTATATTGTATGCGACGCATGTTGTCGTGTGTGCATTGTAAATTTTTCTTTCAACAATGTAATTACGTTTTTTGGTTTTTTAAAGCCTTTACTATATGAATCTGAAATGGCACGAAAAATCGTCACTGCAGATGTATGTATATGCTGTATACTGTATACTATTGCAATAAAATATAAGGAAAAAGGAAACATATTCAACAATTTTTTTGATCGAGTTAAAAGAAGTTGTTATAACAGGAGTGAATAATGTCAAGAAAATGTTTATATTGTATCATAAATTCTTTCAAAGTTGTACCGAGTCATAAGAATGTAATGACAAAACAATGAACATCAGTTCCTGATCATCTTTATTATTTAATGAAATATCTAAATCCAATAAAAACGGTAATAGCTTTGATCTTGATTATAATAATATTATGTGCCTAATAAATATCGCCTTTACGTATACTGACAGAACTTAATTAGACGATTAAAGTTACTTTTCTACTCATCCTCTTCTTTATATTACATCTTATGGAGTTGACAATCATGATGATGATGAAAGATTAGATTGAAATCTTCACGGTCAATGTGATTAAATACTTTTAATAACTTTTTAATTTCCTTTTCACGGTATGTTATACATAGAATACAGAAATAATATACTTGCATACTACATTATCATCCTCATCATTATACTTTTTCATGATTATGTCGAGTCCAGTATAGTATTAAGTCATATATATGTACACATAAGATTTGAGGTTTAAGGTTATACACTATACACTTATTTTTGATAATAGGTATACCGTATAAGGTCAAGACTAATAATAATTAAGCATTGAAAAATTGAATTTAGATTACACTCTGTAGTATACTGATAATAAACAACAATGAAATAAAAGTTTAAGAAGCAAAAGAAGCAGGCACCATACACCATACGCATCATCATTGTCTTCTTTTCTTAACAAACAGGTTCAAACCATTTTTATAATATAAACACTAGGCTTTTTATACTTTACGTTTATAGATTATAGACGATGCATGTGTACGTTTCAATTTTATTACAATTGTACGCAAAAAAAAACAATCTTGTCATAATGACACGGAAAAACATAAACATTCAATTGTCCTTTGAAAACGTGTTATAGATTATTTTAAATAAACGTATAAAATAGTATTTAGTAATTTTGTACTTATTTTTACAAGTTATAAGTACATGAAAAACGTAAAACTTAAAAATTAATTTTTGTGCAGCATACAATTCATAATCATACGTAGCACTTAATGCGTATTCTTTGCGTGTTTATACATAATTTATGTATTATGAGAAGTCATACTAAAATTCGTTCATTGATTCAATGTCAATTTCATGTACTTAACCTCTTCTTCCGGAGTTGAACGAGGAGTCGCAGACCCTCTTTGAAACGTTTACTACGAGTAAACTAAACATTAAAGGATTCCAGTTGTTTTATGTAAAAAGTATAAACGGGCAAAGAAGAGATTATTTTGAAATACATTTAAAAATTATGGAATACTAAATATTGCAAACGACGTTGACGAATTGAAGGTATCTTCAAGCATTCATAACAGACGCATTCACTCGAGTACATAAAATTATGTACTTACATATATTTAACCTATTTAACGATTTTCGAGGTTTTTCGTGTATTTACTCTGTGAAGAATATAATAATAATCAATAAAGAAATTTCGCTTTCATTACTTGTATTTTCTTATTCCATATATAATATAAAACTCCTGCGCTGGAGTTGTTATTTTTACATTATTACATATTATAATATCGATCAAGATTCCCGAGTACGGGTCAATTACTTGCACCGATTTCGTCGATTCCATCAGATTCGGTGACTAATGCTCTTTCTAAGATAACTCGTCCTTCCTTGTAGCGTTGGGCTTCTTCCGTTGCAAATTCATATACCCAACCGAGTTTCGCATCACAATTTTTGCAGGATACATCCCGGACCATATGACGTCCTGTCAACATTACTCTATCTTGTACCTCACTGAAACAAAAAACAAAAACAAGTCACATTAATACTTTACAATCTAAAATACAAAACAAAGTTATGTTATACACCTACAACGTAAAAAATTAGATAATAATAATACCAATAGCGGATTCAAAGTCATTTTGATTAGACTATTGATGGCTTTGGTTGCAATAAAGTCTACGCTCATCATCGACAGACTTTATATCGTCAACTGTCAGTGTCAGTGTTTCAAGTTTTTTATAGATTATTGCCTCCTTGGATATGCTTGTCAAATATGAAAGAGTTTAAAGCATTTTGTTGCTCAGTTATTATGACTTTCAGAAGTAAATAATCATAAATCACTCCAAGGAAGTTGCAATGGAGCTGACTTTTTCATCGTATGCCTGCTACTAAAGGGACGAATGGAAAAAACATTTTACGATTTCTATTGCCGAATTAAAACGACTTACATAATCGAGTTAGTTTTTAGTCAAAATATCTCTCACTCTGCAAACCTCATGCCTCGTAACAAACTTAGAATAAAATTTTTATTGCCAGCTTATTGTAAAATATAAGTACAGCGAGAAAAAAAACGCCTAATTAAAAGTATAATTTTATGAAAGATAAGTATACTGCTGTTTGCTACTTAGAAAAAGAAAATATTTTTCCCTAAGTCATGTAAAGTGATGATTAAATACTTGTTGTTTTCAAGGAATAAATACAACGAACGCTGACTGCAACTTAACTGCCACTTATTCATTAAAACATGTTTGGTTTCAAAATAGCTCGTGTTCCTTTATCTATATATCTACTTTATACTGATTTTAAAACTTAACACTGAGAGGACAACCGAATTTAAGGTGAATTCAATTTTCATAGGATTGGTACAAAAGGTAAACTTAATCACCACATTTAAAACGTTCTATTTACATAGCAATAGGTACCTTTGTATCAAAACTCAAGAAAAACACAAAGATCATTTATCATTTTGCACATACATAATAATAGTGACGTAAGTATTTTATGGTATGGTAATGTTATACATTGTATGTCAAATTATGTGTACCTGTAATTAAGGTTTAATACTCGAGTAAATAGAAATGCTCTCCCAGTTGCTCCAGTAAATCGTGTGCTCATCAATTCATCTCGGTTTGTCAGGTTTGTGTCACACGAAGCACATGAAAACAATCTACTTCCGCCAATGTGTTCCAGAAAAACTCGGCCCATCTTTCGCACGTCTACAAATGTTAATTTACAAAAAAAAAACATTAAAAATTAAAGATATCAGTTTTACGATAAATAATTTGAGCTAATGAACAACCGAGTGAGCAAATGTGCAGTTTACATTTAAAAAATCTACCAAGTAAATAATCGTACATGGTTCTATCCCCCCTATCTTTTAAGGTGTTATGAAACATTGGTTAATTAAGCATTATTATTTTTCTTAACTGTCACTTTCAGCAAACTGTTTATGTGAATGTCATACTAATATTTTTTGGTAAAAAATAATTTGATTGATCAAATCATCCCAGTTTATTCTTCGGAGTAATCTCTTCTAACCTATCTTGCAATTTTTGTTAAGTAGCATGTCGAGTGCCAGAATTAATTATTAGCACGTTGTATTTATACTATTTACAAATACAGACTATAGCAAATAGTAAACACATGTCACAATGTCACATATCTGACTGAAACTGACATATCGTCTTGAAAAATGGGGTTATTGACTATGCCTTAAAAATTTAAGGATATAAAAGTTAAATACACATTAATGTCAGCCAAATACTACCAATCAAATCTGATTGCCAATTATGTAAGTACAAAGTTAAACGTGATGACGATAAGTATATAGTTTAACTATAAAATTTAATACATTTCATATTTTTAATTTTTATTACCTTTTTTAGAAACCCTTTCTAGACTTCAACACTTCAACTTTCAACTTAGCAGAGAGGAAAGGTGTGAGAGACCTGGAAGTTCACTATGTGACAAACGGATAAACTTATTGCTTGTTGACGTTCGTTAGTTAATTATGTATGGAAATTGATTTGCTAATTACTTCAGTAATTGCTTTACAACAATAACAATAACAAATCTCACTTTCGAGTTATTTCAAGATCAGATGATCGACCATCGAGTTCTATTGCGAGTCCCATAGATGGAAGAAAAAGCCTGCTTGTGCTTTTTCAGAAACGTTCTTGTGTCCCCACTAAGTTTTGGAGATCCCTTGAAAAACGTTAAACATAAAATGTACCTTCGATTTCATACGAAAATAAAAAAAAGGTATTCATTTCCACAGAAAGGGTACTGATGCAGTATGATAATATTGTAAACAATTTTATCTGATTTATGTACATACAAGTAAGAACACCCGTCAAAACGGGATTAGAATCGACAGAACCGAAATTTTTATTAGAAAATTGCAATCTTTTCACAAATTTTTCTTTCAGGTTCCTCCAATTCCCCTTTTTATCAAGACCACACCAATTGCCTCATATCATCCAGACTACCCCCGTTTCCCCGTTTTACAGTCTCCCCCGTTTCCCCTATATTACAGTCTCCCCCCGTTTCCCCGTTTTACAGTCTCCCCCGTTTCCCCTGTTTTTCAGTCTCCCCCGTTTATCAGTCTCCCCGATGAAAAATATTCGAAAAGGTTATTGCGGCACTTGAATGACCTCAAATAATAGGGAGCTTTAAGGGCCTCAGTTAATTGAGACTAAAATGGTCTCAATTATTAGAGAATTTGAATTCCCTATTAAGTGAGGTCTTGTGACAAACTCAGGTCATCGGATACGGATTTTATTAAAATGGATATTCAAACCTGTACTTAAGCCAAAGTATAAACAGCGTATAGAATACAGATATTATGACAGATAACAAACTGGGTTCTTCCGTCTGTTTGAAGTTGAATCAAATTATATTTTATTTGGAAAAACTGGAAACTAAAAGAGTTATACATAATACACTAGACACACTACAGTAGAGGCATTTTTTTAAAGGCCGGTTTCTATTTTTACCCTGGAATACATGAGGAAGTTCAGTTCAAGTATGAAAGTTAATCCAATCCATATAAATACATGATTCTTAATGTGCTTAGTTGAGTTTACAAGATTTAAGATATGGGTTTGATAAAAAAATGAATGCACCTATATAACATGTGTATATACTGTAAAATGTTAATGATTGGCAAAGGATCTCTCGTTGGTAAAAATGATGGATGAAGATGCAAAAAGGATTAAATTCGTTCCTTCAAAAAATGACGCTAAGAAGATGCTCTACATGCATTATTCATTCGATAAAAAATGAAGAGGTAAATAGGGCTGAAGATTGTTGTGTATGGGGCCAGATAATAATTTCATTGCTGGATCAGAAACCAAAATCCAGCTTGCTTTTTGAAAGAAAAGATGGAGATATGTGAAGGATGTTCCTCTGTAACCACCTAATCCCTTCCCAATTATAGCCGTATACGAGATGATAACATCAACCGCAGCTCATCATTAATATTTCATATTGTATTCATTTCCTGACCTATTTTTCGACACACGGCACATTACTTTAATAAATGTAGTGTGTGTAGTACACACTGTGTACACATTACACATTGTTGCAGCAGCACATTATTATGGAAAACATCATTTTTTTTCTTCTTTTCATTGATGAAATGTAGCTGCTATGGGTATTAGAGCCTTTATTCAAGTCTCGTTCAATTATTCTTACGCATTTTTTCACAATGACGCCTGCTTTTTTTACGATAAAAGCTTTTCATTGTGCCATATTTAGGTGCACACTACTTTTTTTATGCTTATGTTTACTATTTTACTAGCTGCATCAATATACACAGTAGTAGAATATTATGGTAAATAATTTAGCAACAGGCTAGTTTTTTACAATCGTCGGTATACAGTTAAATTTATCTTCAGCCGGTGGATTTCAATTAAATCAACACACATATTGAAATAGTAGAATGCGTGCCTGTACGTCCAATCAAAATAAACCCTTGGAAAAGAATGAATACAAAAACGGTCTTCAGTGCGACAAGGATTGCCATAAACTTGTAAGTTTTCATCTTGCACTACTTTTTTTATAGTTGTTCATGGTCGACAAAGTATTCAATAGCATTGGTTTTTTACCATGTTTAGGCCATCGAGATTCAAAAGAGGGAATATCGGATAAAGGACCTATCATCTCCATGTAATAAATGGCGTATACTTCGCTGGCAGAAACATCGCCGCCGCATCGAAAACATGAAGCCGATTGTCGATACCAAAACACCGAGAATCTCTCCTGTCGTTTTTACAAGAAACAATTTTGTGTACAACCAGCGACTCCGAAAATTTTGTCAAATCGAAACGCAAAACACGATGCTGGCAAAACACATTGAGGAGATATTTAAAGGAAAAGGTCAAATTGACGACCAACTTTCTCCAAGCACAAAGTGTAACAATAACGGTTTTCGCGTCCGACTTAATGAGGAATTAAAAAAGGTGGCAGATAATATTCTCATTGCAAAGCGTCTTGATCAAGTTGTAAGTAAACATTTATCTTTATGTATGTATGTATGTGTGTAAATATGCATTTTACGCACCAGTATTTTAGTGATGTATAATACAGCTTCAATTTATGTTTTGGTATATTTTTCGTGGTTAACCTTACGGTATGTTTAAACATTATTTATATTGATAGAAATCAACAATGTCAAGAAAGGAGCATCTATCTTGGTATGCCTACCAAGAAGATAAAATGGAGGCACTGGCTAAATATCCCTTGTACTGGAGATCCCGAATCTGTAGACCATATGAAAAATTTGCAATGATGAACGCCGCAAGTGGTTCAAAACCTGTTGTCTACTTTGATTTCGAAGTGAAAGATATTGAGGTACAAATAACTTATAATATTGTATTTTAATTTTACATTGTATGAAAAAGTAAGCGAATACTGAATCAATGATCAATACAAGTATGAAGTACAATCAATTTAGGTCGGTCGTGTAATCATTGAGTTGAATACTGCTGCTGCTCCAGTTGCTGTTGAAAACTTTCGAGCCTTGTGCAATGGAAGTGGAAAAAGCTCCTTTCACTGTTGCCGACTGGACAAAATCTGGGCTGGAGTTTATTACAAAGCTGGAAGGGGAGCGTCTGGAGCTGTAAGTAGTCCGTTTCCTCCCAAAAGCCAAAGAATGAAACATAATGCGGCCGGAATAGTAACCCTAGTCAACAACGGTGATGACATGTTTGATGCTGAATTTATGATAACTGAACGAGAATTACCGCCGCTCGATAGTACAAACTTAGTCATTGGGAGAGTCATAGAAGGGATGGAGTTTCTTCAGGGGGTAAATAGAAAATACACACGAGTGATTTTTCATAAAATTTTTACTTAAATGACATCTGATCTAACAACATTGGCTTTTAATTATTGACATTTTATATTGTAATTTGTTATTTTCCCCTTAATCAGCCTTTTCTACATATTTTCAGTGCGTAAAGTACCTCACGCGAAACAGCATGTCGACAACAGTTCCCATATACATAATTAAGGTATCTATGTATAATGTATATGGCTTTACTTAGTCTTAAGTCTTAAAACATGAACATTATTTTTTTATTACCTTTAAATGTATTAATTCTACCTGTTTTCATAAAATATCCACTAAACATTGCTTTGACCCTTGGCCAAAAGACGGGTGAAATCGATCCAAATGGCCCGCCACCGGAATCTCCGAGACAAATTGAGGGCGAACCACCAAGAAAGCCTTCGCAATCTGCCGAGGAGGAAGCATTCGTCCAAGAAAAGCAGAATGAGGGAAAAGAACAGGAAGAAGAAAGGAAAGAGAACGAATTTGAAGACGAGGATGAGGAGGAAGAAGAAGAGGAAGAGAAAGAGAAGCAGAAGAAGGAGGCAAAGAAGGAAAAGGAGCAAAAAATTAACGAAGAGAAGCCTGAAGACTCTACTCGGATCAAGACTTCGACCACTTCGAGAACTGAAGATATACAGGACATAGCAATTGGTGAAAAGAAATTAAGTGAAATCATTTTAGAAGAAGATTTCACGCGCGACTGACTACAGTACAAACGTTTTGAAAAGACAAAGGCATATAATTCAATCTGGCTCGCACAAATAAAAAATTATCCAGTTGACCTAAAAACCTGATTTTGTTCATCTTTTCTGCACCTTTCTCTGTGCACATCCTGTAAAAGTAAAGTAGTCAGGTATTCCTTTCACAGACCAACGACCAAGACTTTGGAATAGATTGGAATACCCTGTAGACATGGAGAAAAGGCAGCAGCACCCTTCATTCGATAATACAATAGTACAATCTAACACTACAGCTTCTATATTACAGTAGCCAGTTAATTTAGCAAAATACACAGCTTTTGCCCCGTCAAGTAAACGGTTACCTTGCTGTACATGGGTGACACATACTGCACTGGTACATATTTATACTTTTACAAAGATTCAATTTGTCACTTTAACAACAATTTTCAATACAGACCAAGGGAGATACAGACAACCCTCAGCCTTTATTTATTATCAAATAATAATAATAATATATGCTGTATAATATAGAGAATAAAAGTGTAAAATTCTCGGGCATAAAATATGCACATAATACATATGGCACATAAAACATTATATTATTATCCATTGGAAAGTAGGAATAAGTGCATGGTGACTCCCAATTCATTGGCCGTGCACAGTGTGGCATTGTGTACGATTTACATGGGGTCACGCAGTCATGCCCATGCTTTTATTGTGATTCTTTATTCTTTTTCAATTGGGGGTTTTTCGTTCCACCTTTTTGTCAGCAAATCACAATATACTCGGTACAATACAACCATTATGGATCATTACCCTGGATCATACGTGATATATTATCTCTCTTCTCTATCCCCATCCCCATTTTCTCCCTTATTCTATAGATATACATACTACATACTACGATTCCTGGCACCCCAAAAATACATACAAAATGTTTTATCATTCATGTTGAGAACGAGACACTATCACCATCGTAAGCCACAGCTAGGTACATTTATACTTTATACATATGAGAGAATATTAGGAGCAAAAGTCAGGGAGAAAGAGAGAGATAGAGCAGACAGAAGCTTTCGCCTATAAGTAAGTAGGTATGACTACACACATTACAAATATATTACACCTTATAACATTCGGATACTTATGTCCGTATACATACATCTAAAGTCAGGATGAGGAGTGTTCATTTTGATTCCATATTATTCATATTATTATTACAACACAATGTCACCACCAATGCTAATGCGATGTGCCACGGCTTTCATCCTGAGTCAGTCAGTCAATGCACTATTATAATAACAATAATAATAATAATAATATTGTTATACGCATAGATACGACTTGTAGTATATTTCACGCTCTTTCGAAATTCCATTCTCTTCTCACTCGCCTCTTTCACTATCTTATTTTCTGGCTTTTGAGATACATAATAATAAAAAGTTGGTATTGGCTCGTTTTCCTTGTCGTTTTGTACAGACGTAGAATGAGGAGGAAGGAGAGAAAGGCTGAATTTAAAAGATAAGGATGAAGTAACTTTTGTCCCATCAGTTGTATGCACGTTGTACGGTACATTACATAATACAGTACGGATACGGTAATATAGATTTAGATGTGAATGCAAAGAACGGAGGAGGGAGGAGGAACCACAACATTCACTAAATAATACAAAACTTTTAGCCTCAGCTTTTATACTTGTGTATGTACATGTAGTTATAATATGAATAAAAACATAAAATACGCGATAATAATATCATACATATGTGCATATTGCACATTGTTGTTCGTATTAAATTGTGCATGTTATCCCCCCTCGATTTGGTGATAAATATATGTACACATGTATACATACATGCACGGAAAACAGAATGGGCGGATTGGTAGGCTGGAAAAGTATTCTTCATTTCTATGATATTACCTAAAGTTGAAGTCAGAGTGTCACCTCTATATAAATGTACATCAGTCAGGGTATCATCAAGAATAGGACAAAAATTGGTGAATGTGGATTCTCCGCATGCATTGTGGGAGAGTACAATGTTTTTCATACATATGAGGAGAGCGACTAAATGTCTGGTTTTACCGTGTTAGTTTATAGCTATATATACTTGGCCCTGGTGAAATGAAGGAGAAAAGGGCACAGGAAGGCAAAGGTAAAGTTGGTGTTGGAGTAGGTATATTCGTATACATATAACATACACATGGAAATCGGACAGGAGCACCCTATCTTCATGAATAGTGAATGGAGCGAGAGGTAACCAACTTCCTCTATGGTCTATGGCCTTTGTTCGCTCTTTATGTCCTATCTCTTTCTCTCTCTTCTGTCTAATAATGTGAATGCTAAGTGAAGGAAGGAAGAAGAGAAGAATGAGGAAAAACGATGAATAAAACGAACCCCTCGAACAACTCACACCTCTTTTCACTCACGAAGCCATCCATTAAGACTGTTTTTTCTGTAATGTGATCTCCGTGATCCATGTATGATGTAATACTGGATAGATGGACGAATATGTACATATATATTTAATGTGCGTAAGGCATACATGTATACAGTAAACGTGGACTATTTATATTATAATATACTCTAAAATGTGTGAGTATAAAGTGTGTAGCTGTATACTGTATAACCACGGACAAAAAGCGAGTGCAATATGTTTTAGCACGTTGACTGTCATTTAACCAACCACGTTAGTTGTCCCACAGTTGTTCAGACGCTGTATTAAAGGCATACAGTTTATACTCTTTGTGCATATACCCACAACCATTATTACATACCACACCTATGTTATGTATAGTGTAGAAAATTTCAAAATTCAATGAACATTTTACTATCGACAGCTCAAGCTAAAAAAACTGACATCCTCGCGTAAGCATTATGGATTGTATACATACACACTACATTCATACATATTATATAAAGAGCATCAACATAGTGCGGATAGCGGAAATAAAACCCAAAATGAAGAAGGAATCAAAAGCTTTGTGATTTTGTAGCAGTGAATATAAGTATGCACAGGAATGATATTAGAGAAAGGAACAAGGAAGGAGTTTATTCAAAAGGCGTGATTATATTCATGTTTTTGTAAACTATGTGATATCCCCATTTCACAGACATGGAGACGGGAAAGAATTTAATAATAACAAGGAAGGAAGTCACAAGTCACATTCCAGTTTGTAATAGGCATTGATTTAATGCTGTGTGAATATTAAATTATTATATAATACTATATTATTATGTATTCAAACGTTTTTGTTGCAAGATAGGTTATAGCCCCATCTTCACTCAAACTTCAAGCACGAATAATTTACTTACATTCTCCTACACATTAATTGAACTTTTGTACACTATGTGTATTATACAGATCAGATTGTGTTACTCTGCTTTTTTATTTTTTAACACCTGCAAAATTGTATCACCTTTTGATACGATGCCCGATATGTAAGCAGAAGAAGAAAATAAGTCAGGAATCAGGCCTGATTGTAAACGGTAAAATTGCACATGCATGATCAGCTCAAAGTCATGACTTAGTAATTACTTAATACACAGATGCTACAATGTATCAAAACTTTACAACTTGCGGACACCTTTGAAGATGGACATAATGTTGTAATGTAAGTTGTAACCCTTGACTTGGCGTCCTTGATTTCATCACTTTGACAGTTTGGAGATTCTGGATTCTAGCTCTCATTGAGGTTTTCGAAACACTTTTATTTAATGCTACACAACAGTCATTAACTATAACTACTAACTATACATATATAAGTAAATAATTTTTTCTGATGATTAACAATAGTTTTAAATACGTTATTACTCTGCTGGCGGAGAGAAACTCAAAGGCGCTAATATGGTTGTATAACCACAACTTACAAAAACATATCATATACAAACTAGCTAACGTCAGAATTAACGTAAGTTTATCATTAGCTTGAGCGGAAAGTAGAAGATTGAGCAAGCGTGAGGCAATTCGGGTCCAAGCTCTCATTTTGTCTGTGTATTAATCATTTTCATAATAAATCTACATTGTTGTGAAAACCAAATCATGTAGCTAGTAATTGGATTTTAAGTACTGAACAACACGAGTTTTGAGATTGGAACTCCGTTGATCTGTCATTGTGTTTTATTGTATGATCGACTTTCAAGATGGTAAACATGAATTCATTTTTACAATTCTCACAAGTATTTTAAAATCAATCCGTGGGTAAAAAACATCAAAACTTAAACTATTGTTGACAAATAGTTAAAATTATAGGAAGAGCTTGTCCGAATAATGCCAACTATTAGTTTACATTCAAAATACATGTTCATGCCACAAGACAAAAAACATTTGGCATTGTAAATACTAATGTAAAGCTATGTGTAAATATATCTACACATTATAGCTTATAGTAGGCAAGAGGTTAAACAGAGATGAAATAATTTTTAGTAGATGATACAATTAATTACCCCACAAAAAATTGACGACCATTAACTGACAGTTATCATAATATAGTTGATTTGTTGTTTTCCCTTTGTGGAACAAGAGTTTTTTTAAATCAACGAAAAACAATGTAGGATTAAATATCGCGTTATTTTTATTTGAACAGCGTTTGGATTGAGCACAACAACTACTTGAGTAATCATTGATTATCAACAGAATCCCGGCGAGATCATTGATGGATTTAATTTTGTGTTTTTTGAATCGTGATTTTGTACACACGACACGGCGATTCGACGTCGATAGATTGTCAATCAATCAATCGACAAAAGCTACTTCCCAACATAGATGCGACTCCCCACATGTTTATATAATCATTAAATGGCGACAAAAAGTATTTCAAGGTGTCTGGTCATTAAGTAATTGTTAAGTAATTGACGTAACTTTTATGTATTCTTATCTTCTACATGTACTTTGAAGATGTCCAATGTTTTCAATGCTGCACACGCTACTTTTACTTATAACTTTGCAACACATGTACAATGTACAACTACTGCTACAAGTGACAATCTGCCGAAAGGATTCTTAAATTAAACAATTACCTCTTGTAAACCAAGTATGAGATTGTTAATCGCTTTGTGTGTACATGTATTTACCAATATGCACACACAGTATGCCGCAATACATAAGTATACATCAATCTTTCCTCACCTTTCTCGGAAATTACAGGTTTTTTTAACCTATGGCGAAACATTTATCATTGACAATATGTACATCACATAACAATTATCCTACTTTAGAAATAAAGTACAACAGATCACAACAATGTTCAGCTTAACCACTAGCTTTATTTTTCTCTCATCTCATATTATTATACAATAAAAATAAACAGTACTCTACTGTGTAAATAAATACAGGATAAAATGATAATAAGCAATAACAATAATCAATAAGTTGAAAGTAAAATATTGTAACAGTTGATAATATTATACGCGTGTACAATGTACAATACAAAAGAAAAGACAATACAATACAATATACATACAATTTCATCTTCCATCCTGTTTATCCTGTGGACGCGATTGAGTAAAGTCAGAAGATATAAACCTGGCGTACGGTTGGCCTAACGCACACCGCATAAAAACTTAAAACGTAACACAGAACATGATTGTTTTTGTTCACATCTCTTAGATTGCTGATGATGGACAATTATAATTGAAGTTCCATTCGATTTTCACCTTTGATAAGACAAACCATGAAAAGAACCATTATTGGATTGCCACACTTTGTCACACACATAAAAACACACAAACGCAACCCCAGGAGGAGTACATATACATACATACATACATGCACACCTTGGCTTTTGTTATCATTATATTGTTATTAGTGTGAGTGATTGTAGTAGTCACAGTTACTTTCCCCTACAAAAAAGGTATTATACAACCCTATGTTAGACGATTATACAATTCTCGATGCTCAAAACATCGACCATCGAACTAGATCAAATTGATTCACCGAGATGGACTAACTATGTATGTATGTATATGAAGGAAATTTGATCAAATTGTTTAATTCAACGTGCATTTGTATGTACGCCAACATCATCACCAACAACATTATAATCGCGTTCCCTAACGACTTTGTCACTGTCATCATCATTGGTTTAAGTAGATAGATGTGCGCATACATACAATTAATTTGGTATATGCCCTACCAGCATCATCCGCCACTCATATGTATGCATATGTCGGCACGTAAAATGTATGAAAAATTGGAAAGTCTTTTTCGGATGCGTTTTTTATTGGTAGTCCAAGTCCAAAGTCACACAATACATGCATGTATATATGTATACATACATGGAATCATACAGTCAGCCACACTGTTGCAGTTGTTGATTTCCCACAGACAAATCAACAGCAGAAGAACACATACATACTACATACATACACTGTCCTGTCTCCAAGTTTAAGCTTTTTTCCGATTCAAGGTTTTGTGTGTTAGAACATTTCTACGTATTTCTAAAACTTTTATGCAATGGAGCCTGAATTTGAAACAAAATAGACAAATCGTCACAGCCTTCTTCGTATGCATAATAATATACATACAATATACATAAATGATTAAGAGAATATGTATGTATAAACCTCCAGTTTATTTTCAGTTCCATAGCCACGCGCTCAACCAGTTACATATACAAAATACATATATGAAGAGACAGAGGAAGGCATTGTAGAATTTATGCAATTTGTCGGATGATTTCATGGAAAGTTGAAGAAGATGAATACGACTCGCTTCTCTTTTCTATGGATATTGTCGCTCGTCCTCCTCTCATTGTTGCTTGGTTCATTCAAGCATTTTCAATGTGCAGGCGGCAAAACATGTATGTATGCAGGCAGTGTTAGTGGTGTTGATGGTGGTAGTACACAGTATACAGCATACAGTCAAAGTGGTTGTTGGACGACGTTTGACGTGGCTCACGTCCAACCTCTCATTATTCCTCTCTCTTTCTCTCACACACACACACAAATATTTCAATTGTCCAATTCCCCACAGCCCAACGATAAATACATGCATATGGGCAGGAGCATCATCACATCATCAGCTTTATCATGCCACAAGGACCGAAAGCGAGATGAGAGGAACAGAGCAGTTAAAATTGTACGTATTTGTATATATGTATGCCTGTACATTGTACATTGTAGGCCGTATTGGCCACATCACATGATATTGTGAGATACAAACATATATATAAACACACTGTACAATTCCCGATGGGCCGAAGCTCCGTTTGGTATGAAGGGTATGGAACAGTACGGTTTGGTATGGTAATGATCCGGGTAGATCATTCTCATCCCGATTTTCGGAGTCGGATTCTCATCATTGGCATTTGAAATTCGACAATCGTCATCCTCACGATGAGATGATGAACATACATACGCATCTACATATCTGTTGAGTTGAGCTGGGCATCAGAGTTTGGTGGACGTTTTGTTGACGGTTGGCCATATCTTGTCCTATATTGAGGAGGTGAGTGAGGAGCGGGCGCGAGAGCTCAGGGTTGAAAAGGACGATTTATGTCAATCATCATTAAATTAGGAAACAATAAACTGTTAATCCACAGACAAAATACTCGCCGTCAGTATATTAACATCTGAATCAGAATCACAGGAATCAAAGGGAAAATCAACGGGGATAAAAATCAACACACAATAGAGAAACGGACTTTGAATCATACAATCATACACACATGTGTATTGCATCTACATAGATACTTACTGAAAATCATGGGGATGAGCAGCACAAATAGGAGCTTGGAAGCATTTACAGATGCAAGTATTACCATAAATTTATCTACAGCGCGCTAATGCAGGCTAATACACAACACATGGTGAAAATGGTGAATCGGCAATATATTGGAATATATGTATTGTAAAAAAAGTTGGCAAAGTTAAAAATGCAGCAAGTTTTTACTCCTTGTATATTGTATATATCGTGATATTATGCAGTCGACTTATTTTAATAGAATGTAAACCGTACACACATTTTTAAAGTTTTTTCCTTCGCAGGCTGATCAAGTATAAAATTATATCCTGTGTTAATACAGTCTCTCTGCTCTGTCCATTGTTATATAGTAAAAATTTAGTCGATAATACGTAATTCTTACAAATACTTCACTTACCTTAGACTTGCAAGCTAGCTAAAACTTTCACTTTTAAAAATACAAATCCAACTATCCGTACTTTGAAAAACAATATTATCAAAAATTCACATATTGTACTAATTGTAAGGAAAACCAATCACCTATTGTATGATTTACAAAATTGTTAAAGTTTGTACATTTTGTCAGTCGACTTTTGGTCTACGAAATCGCGAGCCTCTACAGATTTCAGATTTCTCTTTTGAAAACAAACAATATTATGTAGATCATGCCTATCTGTCATGAAGCTGTCAAGGTGGACGAGCATTTGAGGGAGACGATGACAAAGTTGACGATGACGAATGAGGAGTCTGTCGTCACAAAATACAACAATACGTACTGATATTATATCTGTTTTGTCAACAAAGGAATTATCATTTGGAAACTTTATTTTTGGTCCACACATTTCTTAGCCTTTGTCAAAAATGGAAAAGGAAAAAATTAAAATCACCATTATGTATTTACCTTTTCCCTATAGCATTTAATTTGACTTTTTCTTAAGATTTCCTTGTAGTTACAATTATACTTTTGAAGTATAAGCCTGTTTTTTAAACTCAAGTGTTGTTCACCTTCATTTTGGCGTGTTTCCTATTCACCTGTCTCGTGACATTATTTGTAGGGACAAAGAAAAAGGCACATTACACTACTGAATATTTTTGTACTGTCCACTTTTAAATGGACGTGAGTATGATGTGTAGAAAAAATTAAAATTAATCATATGAGATGAATACTCCAAATTTATTGCTATTGCTGCGTATGAGCAATCTATCTACCAGTCCATTTACATTTTACATACATACATGTAATATATGTACCATACACAATACACAATTTAGTCTATTATAAAACCCCCGTGTAAAGTGTGTTGCACGCTCGACTCTGTGTTCTGTTTTAAGATTGAGCCATTCTCTCTCTGTCCTCTTGTTCGTCCTTCCATTGTGTTGGATGTATTCACGTTCGTTCGTTCACATCCACAAGTTGATGGCTGGCAGCTTAAAGTGGTCCACAATCAGAATCTATCTGTACAGAAGTGCTCGACACAACACCAAAAGGCAGGCTACAAAGTCGTTCACATGTGTTTGTCTACAGATATTGGTAATAAACGTCTAGTTGTCTCCCGTAATTCTCACATGTATATGCAGTATGCATATTACCCGTAGACACGAAACTAAAGTGTGTAGTGGAGTCTCTCTTTCTCTCTCTCTCTCTCTCTTTCTCTCTCTCTCTCTCTCTTTCCATCTTTCTATATGAGTACACAACATGCACACGTACATGTATGTACCGGATGAGTGGGCGAGTATGTCTATGAAAATGAAAATGAGTGGAGGCTGGAAGTGCAAGTAAGTCTCTGTCTTTCTCTCTGGCATTCTCTCGTGAGTTGGCTGTGGATGTGTGGAAGGGATGAGAGGATTGGAAGAGTTTGATGAAGAGCTGAAGGCCTTGAAGCATCAATATCTATGGTAATACTCCCCAATTCGAACAAAATCCTCCTCTTATGATGTCCTCCTCGGCTGGTTCCTCCAAAACACACACATACACACACACACACATCCAGCCAATAATGCAATAGCCCTGAGTGAACTTCCAAAATTCAAGAGTCGAATCCTTTTCGTATACTTATATTGTGCATATCACGTCATGCACCCTTAACTATAGAATCAGGGATAGCTCCACCAAGTATCACGTACATATGTATGTATGCCTTCGTATTGTATCGATACATTATACACATGCCAGACCAAATCAAAGCAAAGCACAGCAATGTGTGCATGAAATGCCCGTAGTCATATTTACTTCCTCATATTCCTCTCAGCGGCTGACAACGGTGGTCGTAGTCGTATGTACCTATTTGCTATTATGTACTTGTACTCGTATGTATAATGTATAGTGGAGAGACATAAATCTCTTTCATATGCTCCTCATCTCTAATGCCTTTGCATCAGTCAGTCAAACAAAAAGCTGGTAGCTTATACTTGTATAAGATCCAACTTACAACCTCTTACACTTGAATGCAGCCAGGCAAAATGCTTACTTGAAAAACTCTGAAATGCTCCGTTTTCCACACAATAATAGATGTACTTATAGGCACATACATGCATACATATTATGACATGTGAATAGAGAATGCAGAATATCATATCAAAATAATAAAATACACGGCAAGCAGTCAGATATGAACATGAAAACTCAGCCTTTACAATCTACCACCACAAACCACGCTTCAAATCTCTTCAAACGTGTAAGTAACAGCATTTTGAATATAATACAGTATAATATGCTGCTTTTACGGTTCGTTTCGTACATCAATAGTGAAATATTTTTTGTATCATTTCCGTATCTAAGTATAGTGCATTTCATTGCTGTTTCTCTTTAAATTTTGCAGTGGTTTCGGATGTGACGCTGCGAGCAAACTGCGGATGGTGAGACTTTGACTTTGATTCGACATTAAAAACCGGGTATGATAAAGCGCAGGGGAGGGAATAAAATTCGAATAACCCTGCTGGATTTCAAATAATATAAAGTACATAGACAGGAAGAAAGAAGAGTTTTAGCCACGTTAATAAAAAGATTATTAGTAGTTTATTATTTTGTAGCTGGCAGATTGAAACCACAAGTTCCGGAATATGCACGGAATCAGAATATCTCAGAATATCAGGGTATATATCGCGATTTCATGAATATCCCAGTCTCGTTTCCTGCCGCAAAATTAAATCTCAAGCTTTTCGTGGAACCTCACTGCACTGCTGTCATGGAGAAAGTCGATTGTGGGAATTTTTGTATGAGCAATGTACAATGTACACACAAAAAACATACAAGAACGTGTTTATTATGAGCTAATTGATGCCAAAAGTTGACTCATTACATAATTAAAACCGAAAAAAAATTGAATGATGATCCGTGAGGTTATTTTCTCTATTATGTAATGTGTACATTTACTTTCTAATGCCTTACTAAACTTATTAGTGCCTCTATTTAAACAAATAAAGTCGTTGTGTAGCTCCAAAAATTATCAGTTTATTATGTAAGATCGGCAGCCCATTAGATCAAATATTATGAAATAGGGAATGGGATTTTTTTATTCTGCATGAACAATACACGTTTTTTCTCCTCATCTACAGTATGTACAGCATGTATGTATCTTCACAAAATGGATCTAATGAAATTCTAAACGTGGATTCGGTGCAGTATACATACAAGCATACAATCTTTTCTACTGTGTGGTGATGACAAATGAAAACAAAATACTGCTCGAGGTACAGAAAACAGATACACACGGATATATATATACACAAAAGTATGTATGTATGTGTGTACTTAATGTGTACATTGTACGTACATGCATATGGTCAATATAAACCAATCAAGTGTGTACCCACTCAAATCATTTACCTGTGTATTAAATTACATTGTAGATTGCATAAGTACGTTTTAGTCCTCGTTTGTATTAAATGGTAATAGCATTATGTAAAGCCACCGTGACATTTTTCTTGCCTTTATTGCTCCGTTGTCCATGCATGTACCATGCACAATACATATCAGATCAGTATCGGTATATTATATTGGATTTGGAATTGGTTCTGCCAAGGGAACTTTGAAATTTGAGTTAAATGAGGAGGAGGATACATGGGATGAGACGACTATCCAAACCAAAGTATGTTGTAGACTTCCTCCTGTATGTAAACGCTTGGGTATGGGAGTACGTAATTAATATATCTCCATTTTCCATCCATACTAACTACACAAAGTGTTCCTCCCCATTGAAAGTATGTATGGATTGTATATTGAGGAAAAGAGGAAAAACATGCCTGAAAGCTTTTTCGGAATGATTAAACAAAACCAAGCAACCTCTTGCATAGGATACATGCATTGCTTTTACAACGCATAGAAGAAGTACAGCATTTAATATTACAAATAAAGTCTATACGTCAGTAAAAAAATCCCAATGTTTGCTCACTTTGACAAATTCAACAGCGCGGTTTCAATTTGTCTATACATACACATGAATCTTCCACTCACATGAGATTTTCAGAGAATATGCATATATACGCAGCATAATAATATGAGCCCAAGTACCAAAAATATTATACTATAGCTATCTGTACACATAGTGTACAGATAGAAGCATCATCAACGCAAGTTTCTAGTTAGACAAACCTCGTCAAACAAAACTTTGTACAATAAACCGCCGCTCTTTTTTCTTCCCACAACTCTCCATTTTCCCCTTAACTATACAATATATAAGCTAATTTTACAAGCAGTAGAAAATATGGTCGATAAGTGGCATACAGAATTTAAAGTGAAAAAATGAGCAGTTTTAATTAGTCATGCAGGCATGTAGTGATTTTTCAAAAATGTGAATTAAATTAAAATTTATACGAAACTATACTATCTTACATCATACATGTGTATAGGAGTGCATGCATAATACATATTATACAAATTCTATTTCAATCATAATACTAGTTTCATGGCGAAAAGTGCCGAGAATTGTTTGAATTCAACAGTGTTGACAAACCAACTCCTACTCGTATGTACAATGTACAAATGGTACACATTACACAAAGAGTGCAGACACACACGGCAAAACCAACTAACAAGTGCATAACACACACAAATAGAGATTTAAATAAAATGTGTAGTGTACATACAAATTACACATACAGATTCTACCTATAGAAATTACAGTCGGCACAATGTTGATTGTTGGTTTAAAGGGGAGGATTGACTATGTGTACTGTACTGTGTACTCTGTGTGTATGTTTTCCTTGTTTGCTTCAAAATGTTCGATTTAGATTTGTAGAATTGTAGATTTAGATGATTTGCCTCCGATTCCAAAACACGGGCTTAGATTATCCTGATTTGCCTAGAGTAAAGTTCACATGTGTATATATGTATGTAATATGTAATGTATACAAAATACAATGTGTGCTGCATGTGTATGTGGTGTATTCTTTGCCAAAGTTTACTCAGCCCATAGATTTACATACATAGATGGTGTATTTACGTATTTGTGGTGCTGCTCTAGTTGTATCTAGTTGTACACGGTACACGGTACACTGTACACGCACTAGGTAGATGATACGATGCACTGCAAGTGTTGTATGTTGTATGTGCTTATTTCACAAGGGTATCCACAGGTGATTGGAGAGATGTCAGCGAGATATATCTGAAAATCAAACATTTGGAGTAACGTAGACGTCAATTTTTGACAACAAAAACAAATTTATGGAATTATTGGGCAAACAAAAATATACGCTTGCATGTATCCATGTATTTTATCTACATGTCTCTTTTCATTTTGTAGATATATACGAATGTATGTGTGTATTTTACTTTCGTATAACTCCATGATCCGAATTTTCGGTTGTGAAGACGAGAGTGAAAGTAGGGACTTGAATTCGAAGACACGCTAACAATCAACACCTGTTTCTGCTTTATACTGTCAAGAATAGAAATTGCTGAAGTTATACCAGCAACTCAGACTGTAAAGATGACCCTTGTCTAATTTTAACTTCTTCCCTTTGAACTCTATTGTTAACTTTGAACAATATAAAGTAACTACAAAATGCATGTTAAATGAGCAAATCAATAATAAAAAATAGCTGTAGTACAATACAATGTGAACAATAAAAGCTGACGCTATGTCAACAACTTTGCACTGTAGTTGAAGGCTATACTGCCGTTTTTATGGGAATCGCGGAAACCGAGTGTGTTAATTCTTTTTAAAGGAGAATTTTATCTTTAGTTGTAATACGTGATGCCCATATTGTGTGTTGATTCGATAGTTTTGAACTATGATAATGAAAGATGTCGGGTGGGTTGTAAATAATAACTATTAGCATTTTAATAACAACAAAAGGGTTCCGAAAAAATGAACAAAATGATGCATGTGTATCCAAAAGATTTGGATCTATGATTACACAATATTATTGGAGTTAATAATACGGGATTTGGTAAATTATATACAATATAATACTTATACATATGTACATACATATACAAGGGAGAATGTTGGGAAGAATAGTTTACTAGGTACAAGGTGCAACAGATTCTCTCAGACTAACACTATGAGGAAGACTTTGAGCGAGATGGGAATAAAAGAGTTTGTGTAGTTTGTATACTTGTAATGTTTGTCAATTTCGTTTTCATAGGTGTGGAACATTTCTCTTTCTCCTTTATTTCTCGCTCTGTCCCTGTATCGCTGTATATTTTTTAACCCTTGTTGGATTTAGACTTTGTGGATATGTTTGTGTATGTGTTGTATGTGTGTGTGTGAATGTGTCTACATTTGTAGTTTGTTGTATGTCTTCACTTGTTTGCACATCTATTTTGACCTGATTGTTTACTTTTTACACATTAAATTGGACACAAAACTCGCACAGGTGCACCATTCTCTGCAACTTTCTTCTTTTCCCTCATTCTGTAGATGCGATTGTGTGTCTACGTATATTGTATTGATGTATGTATATTGTATGGTGTATGTGTGTAAATTTTTGTGCTTTATACACATGCTATGTTAGTATGTATAGCTCTCCGCCCACCGTCCCCTCCCCTCTCCGTTCCTTTACAACTGTTCGTGTCGGACATCAATGGAATCTCTTTCACCAAATTTCATTTCTATTCCTCTGGACGAATACGAATACACCTCGACGCCTCGACTTCACTTCAACCCGTTTCGTTTCATCAAGGTTCATATAACATAAAAGCTCAGATCAATACATGTTTGAAAAAATATGCATTGATCTTAATATCTTATTAATTGAAGCTATTTATTTAAAAACATGTAGTTGAAAATAAAGTCTAAAACTTCCCCGTCTTTCGAAAATACGTAAAAAGGGTACTATATTTTTGAAAATATTCCTGTCCTGTTTATCCCCAAACGAAGGAAAACCTCTGATCGATTTGTCATGTTGTAAGCCATTTTTTCTGTTTTAAGGGGGAAAACAGGTTGCTTTTGCCGCCCGGCTTCATGTTTGACGTTGACAAGTGTTACGTCGCTCTGGATTACGGCAGTAACATTGTTATCGGCGAAAAATTGTGTTTTTTATTAATACACGCGGATATTTTTGCTGAAATTGAATATGTATTATACATAACAAGAACGGGCTTGAACAGCAGTCTCTCTCTCGTTAGCATTCTCTTGTCGTTTGCCTCTTGCCACCTGCCATCTCAACCCTCATGTCTCTCACATTGAAATCGCCTGCTCGCTTCATACATGGTGGCAGCGTGTGGATATGTATTTAGAGCATTAACATCTTGCACGCCGCTTCTAACACCATTTTTGAATGGTTTCAAGGTTTGTATCCGCACATTTTTGCCACTTGTTTCCCCAGTATTACAATACATAAAATCTTTCATTATGGATAAAAGTCGTTGATATACATGGTTTAGAAAATTAACCGAGATCTTACGGGGTAAAATAGATAATAAGCTTGTAGGCGCCTTCTGAGACACCGTTATAACGATTTTGATCATCCTTGATAATAAAAGGGGGTCGTATTATATAATAAAAAGAACAATGAGTTAATAGAGTATAATATTATGTACAATAAGGATGGTAAACGTTAAACGGCAATGCTTGCGGTCTACGGTTTCTGAGTGGAGGAGCACTCCTCTAATTCAAAGGAAGAATAAGATCCTATTATATAAAATACACAAGGTGCAATACTCCTATACATTGTTTGAGAAGAATGGGGGATAAAATTTGGAAATGATGATGGTTCATCTCATAGTTTTTGTATTTTACAACTTGAAATATGTCTGTGCAAAGCATCACCTCTCGTGTAATATTTAATAGTGAAGAAATGAATGAATGAATGAATACCCATCGTGGTGGTGTTTAAGAGTTTTCTAGGCTTTCAAATTTTTACAAGTCAGTCGCCGTTTTGAGTTTTGAGCATCTCAAGAGCCGTCCTGGCACACACAAGCTCTTCATCTTTTATTCCTCATTCCTCATTGTGCATTGCAGTATACATACATTACACATTATCTTTTTATCCTTCTACATGATAATATTTGTAAGTTTCCTGCATGTGTATGATATGATGTATGTAGTATGTAGTAAAAACATTTCGTACACACCACTATCATACGAGTAAAAATAGTGTAAGTCTGAATGAGAAAAAATACCTTATTTATTTATTTTTCATCTTTAAATGCAGGATCGGATCCTTGGCTTAAAATGAAAATACCTATACATAATATGTATGTAATATGTATGAAGACAACACTTCAATACATGCATGCATACTTAGAGCTCTCCAAGAAAAAGGGATTTTAGATTAGAATAGAATAGAATGGAAAAATGCTCATTTCAAGCCTCATGTGTGTGAATGAGGACGAAGAAGAAGAATCCATTTTCCTTTAATTCACACCTTTACAACCTACAACATACATATTCACACGAGTGGTTTTCTCCCACTCGTGTTATAATGCTCCACGATGTCTAGTCCGACTCCCAAGTAACAATTTTCCCATTTTAAATTCCAACTCCGATTCCAAATTCCAGGGTTAACTCAATACGTGGTGCATGTGGTTTGCTCAGGTTAAAGCAAAATGTATTTTTTATCTAGTTTTCAGTTGTCAATAGCAAGAATAAAGTCCATCCGCTGTACATTATTTTGATCAAAATGCTCTACAAGATTATTGATTAATACATATTATACTGTGCATATTATCCATATTTCAGTATCTATACATTACACATGAAGCGCGTAACCGTGACTGTAATTTGCGTCATGCGATCGTCTCTATTTTCTATGAGCATGCATATACATAAAATAAAATAAAATGAAGTATAAAGTAGCATGTATGTACATACATAAGGTTAATGTGTAGTAAAATGGGGAGTAAGAAAGTACCTGCTGCAAATTATAGTGCATTGTCTGCTTAGAGTGTATGGAAAATTGTTTTTCATGCGGTCTACAGTCCATCATCGTCATTCTATTTATAATCATTGTCATTACCGGCGTGTGTCGTACTAGACCAAGGTACGTCGAGTAGCTCTTTATCTATTCATCTATATCTATCTACCTATCTATCTTTCTGTAGAGAATAATGATCATCAATATTGTAGATTATGAATGTCATTACGAATATGTGTATAGGTATACATACGTTTTCACATTCCAACTCCAATTCCCAGTGTAACTTCAACTCCCAACTATAATACTGTGTGGCTCACCTCTTAACGATTCTTTGTATATTACTTTTGTATAATTTTCCATACACACACACATAACACACACATAAATACATGCTTGTATAATAATAATAATTTATTAATTCATCATTTCTGGTTGTGGTGCAAAAGGTTGAGCTGGATTTCCGGTGGGCTTGGCCGGCACTTGGCTTGGCATCTTTCACCCTCAACGCCTCAACCCTCGTCCCAAAGATATTATTAGGCATTAGACGATAGATATGAGATATTACATATTAGAGAGATAGAGAGAGAGAAGCACCCTTTGAGCACGGCACTAACCATGAGATCACCTCAAAAAGGAAGAAAAAACAGCCCAAGCCCAAGTCCCAAGAACATTGTACCTGTGCTTTGACAGATAAAGGTATGGATGCGTGTTTCAATGTATTGCTGCGTATTCTGATCAAATATGTAAGTATTTTCCATTTTGAACCTTCTAGTGCAGTAACCGCATTGTATATTGTACATACATAGATACATATGTGTACCTGCGATGATAAATTGCTGATGTGTTTCTACCACTACGTATATCGAATACAATTCCCTGGGTTCCCTCATTCTGAATTATTAATGCGGTCATACATTAATGATTCCGATCAAGCGGCTCTATATGTATTGTATAAGATGTATCCATTATACAATACAGCATGCCATGTACAATGTACAACAATAACTTTGTGTCTCACGAAACGAAGCGAAACGATGCTCAGAATTCGATTCTGGGTTGACTGACAAAACTGGCACAAGGTAATCTCTATTCATCTGATGGGATATCTGGAAATTCACAATAGCTCGGATGGATTGCAGAGTTTCTCATTCTGAATTGAAATTAACGACAAAAGTCTAGTAGATCTATGAAGGTACACACATTATATGTGTAAAAAATGTTATTTTTCCAGATTTTGCTCTTTTTTGCAACGCGTGCCTCAGTGCCTCAGCTTTCAATTGTCAAGGCCAAAAATCAAATGAAGAAAGTTGTTCATTAATATAGTACTTTTCAGCGTAATTTACCTACATTACAAGTTAAATGTATGTACCTCATTCTTTTGACAAGGAATTAGATATTAATGAAAATATTTATGTGGAATTGGATGCACCGTACATTTTACATTAGTTAAATTATTAATACATACATACGCATATGCATGCACATTGCACATAGTTCCTACTTATATAGACTGTTGATTGTTTATAGTAAAACATTGTCATTATGTCGCAGAACAAGGAAAAGCCTGCGAGCCTGAGGCGGGGGTTTCGAGATCTTTGAAATTCAACATTTAATGCTCAACATATTCGACATTCGATGCAACTTCAAGCGGAGGGACGAGGCGAGCGGAGACTCGACGGAACCTCGAAAATCAACTCAACTCGAGTGATAATGAATATTCATTACGATTTACGATGAATTTGCTTTGTCATTCTTTCATCTATTAATCGCTCCTGGCTCTCTCTTCTCCCCTTTCCTGCCTCCAAATATCTATCTTCATCTCTGGCTATAAAGTGAAAACCCATAAAACCTGCGTTAAAACCACGAGTTGTCAGTTGAAAGTCACAATGCTAAATAGTTAGCTCGCTGAATACTGTGTGTAGTATGTATACTGTATGTGTATACCCAACAGAAGATAGGAAGACTGATAGACTTGATAATATATTAATGGTATGGAATTAAACCCCAGTATCATCCCAAAGCACTCAAATAAATATAAACGAATAAATACAAGGCAGAAAGACGTGATGGACTCTTAAATTCTATCCCTTATTAATTCATCCACTTTCCAAATTTATTTATTGTACACCCTTCATATTATACACCACAATACAAAACTGTACTTATTCCCGTGTGCAGCCAGCCAATTTTTCATTTCAATTCAATCTTTCGAATGTCTACAATCTACATGCAGCCAACGCAAGAGCGAATTCAAATTCAAATCTAAAACCCACAATGATCCACTTAATCAAGTTCACATTCAACAAGTTTCTTTCAATTTATCTCAACCATGCGTTATTATATTATTCATTCAAATATATGAGACTATATAAACTTTGGAAGGCTCCTCGTTTTACTTTACTTGCCTATGGATGTTATCAAAGACTATAAAATACATGAAATATACATAGATGTGTCTATGACTATAGGTAGTTTTGAAATGTTGTATGTGATATGTGATGGTTTGCCGTGTCTGCGATAGAAAGAAAGTCAACGACGTGAACGAACAGGCAAAAGATAGAATTCAAAAATTAATTTTGAAGCGACCATTTCCCTTGATGTTGAATAAACCCGGCCAAATTTCACCTCGGCTTAGCCAAGTTAAAATACGATGATTGAAGAAAAATTTTTTTCTAGTCCAATAATTGTGAAACGATTGGACATTGGACTTCCGAGCCTGAGCGGTCCTTTTGATAATGGTAGCGTGGGTAAACGTAAATTGTGGCGACTTGAGCAGTTGACAATTTATCAATTATCAAATTACGTCCATGTAAATATACGTACAGTATAAAATGTACACTGTGCAGCATCCAGATTACAAAATCACGCAAATTGCATCTGATAGGTATGTAAGTATGCAGCAGACGTCAGTTGGAATCTGGAATAAATTTTTGATTGTTATTTGATCGGCGATCGGCGGATTGAACTCGAACTCAAATTCAAATTTATGTTTATTTGACCAGAGTAGGATGAGAGTATCATGTAGTTCATACATACAAATACATATAATTATTAGATAAGTGCCCTGTAGGTACTTATTTTACTATACATACAATATGCACACATAATATGTATGCCCCAACATACGTACAATTTTACGCTATACGTAAAGTGTACGTGGAAATTAGAAATTATCTGTAATTTCCATCAACTCGAGAGTCACGGTGTAAGTATATAATATGCTGCCCATGACTGAAATTTAATGCGAGCAATTCAATTTTGAAATCGATCCATTGTGACAGTTATTATGTGTATAGATACAGACTACTGATGATTCTCGCATTATTCTTAACATTCACATTTTGCATGTAGAAATTTATAACTGTGATATGCGACGAGTGAGGAATTATACACTAAAATTCAATGCTTGACTCAATGCTCAATCTAAAATAGCTCTGTTTCCGACATTTACATAGAAATATATGAATATATTCAAAGGCATACATACATATTATGGGCTAAAAGTCGTCGAGTTCCTCATCAAATATTTAAGGGTTCGTGATCGTTTTGCAAATTTTCAATTTTCAATCGCCCATTTATTGCTCCTTGCTCCCTTTCCGTTCTGCTCTGGCCTCTATCCTTTCCCATCATTTGGATAAACATGAACAGGGCACACATACGTATTGTATAATTAATGTATGTATGTAGTGTATGTATATGTATTGCCTACGTATAGATTGTTTTGCGTGCGTTAAGTTTGAACTCAAATTCAAATCGATTTGAGAAAGAAATTTTTAAGTATAAATAAATCGGTCTTTAACTTTTATAAAACTAAATAAAAAGAGGGACTGAAATATGTGTAAGATCATATTTCACAGTGACAAATCACAAAGGACTGAATATCATATAATTTTATTGAAACCGAAAACAAAACCAAAATCGAGATGGATCCACCACCACCGTCACCGTCACCATGTTCATCGTCATGACCATGGCCGCCGTCAAAATGAATTGAAATAAAATATCAAAGGTTGAAATCAGTTGAGTGGCGAGATTGGAGAAGAAACCAATGGAGAGATGTTCACTGAGATGAAATGAAAAGCCGTGAGCCGAAAGGGGGAAATTCCCAAGGTACGGATATACGTATACAAAGCACAGATACCACGAGCAGCAGTCTGCTATATTATATGTATATGTATGTATATGTATGTGTAAAGCTAGGACAAGCAGTATCAACACGATCAACCAGCTAGACTAGACATCGGACAGGAAGAAGCGTATACCCTTATCCTCAGATTTCTATAGTCTCTTCCCCCCTTCTCTCTCTCTCTCTCTCGTCTTCTCTGTTCTATTCTATCCTATAGTATTCTGATAAACTACATACATATAGCTGCAGAGAATCAGAGAGTGAGAGCCAGCACCAGAACCAGAACCAGAACCTGCCCACATTACATTTGTACACACAGCCTAGGGAGAAATCTATAAATGATCTAGCACAAATGACGATGGAATGGAAGGATGGATGGAGGGAGAACAACTACAAGTAGAAATAGAACTAGTGTATACCGTATTAGTCACAATCACAATGCAGTCTATACAAATAATGAATATGTACTTGTACAGACTCGTATGTAGAATGTAGACTGTTGACTGAACTCGTTCCCCATAGTATAGACTGGGAGCTGAATCGAGCCGAGAGTCGCATCGACTTGAGTTTTTGGGCTCCCACTTTGAATCCTTTCTTTTCGCTTTTCTTCTATTCTTGTCATTTTATCTGTAACAATATGTAAGTACTATATGTATGTATAAACAGAATCTATATTGCACAAAAGCACAGCTCCTCATACTTACTTACTCTGTTTTATATGGATCTCGAATCTAAATCTCCCTTTTCTCCGTCGATTTTCGATTTTACCTTTTCTCAATTTTTCTATGGGCATAAAAGACAGGAGAACAGATTTCAGGACGAATACGCTGAAAAGTGTAACATATTATTCTAGTATATGACAAAAAGTTAAAGAAATTGAGAGCATCCTTTTGTCATGAACGAGTTTGGATTAAATATCAGTATTTTACCTTCTTTTCTTTTTACACACATACGCGCTTGCATTTATACTTGATACCTTGCAGGTTGGATGTTTCCTTGATTGGTTGCTCATATTTAATGCTACTTACAACTATGTGTATAAGGGCAGTGGTAATCAAGGGGGGAAACATTCGGCCAGATTTTACTCCATACAATCTTCTGCTTGCTTGCTTTGTCTTTTACTTCCTGCTCAATATTTATCTGATTCTTGTGGTAAAAGACGGTTTTCTATTATTAACATAAAAAATCTAAGGAGTTTGTGTTTGGATTCACCGCAAGTTTAGATTTTGTGATTACAAAACAATAGGGCTGCGGTAAAAGTTTTCAAGTTCTTTTTGAGTTGAATAAAAGATGCAGCAAGGCTTTACACATTTTATAAACGATGATCTTCATTTTTTATTTCGTGTGTTGCGAAATTATTAGAGCTAGCTACAAGTAGCTAGTTACTCAACCCTTGGGATAAATAAAGAAACTCTAGAAAGTCTGATATCTAGAACTCTGTCCCTTAAATCGTTTTATTTTCCTCTGGAAAAATCCATTTTGACTCGTATCGTCCGACATGATAAATAATAATAGTAATACACTGTAAAAAAATCGAATATGAGACTCGATTTTCGAGAAGATTCTCCGCTTCCTTTGCGAAATGTAATGAAGACGAACGAAGAGTTCTATACACATAGTAAATATGCAATTTTTTTCAAGTACCAAAATACGATCTATGAAATCCGTTTTGTAGATGATAAATGACAGTATGTAAAATTTTCTCCATTTTCCCATCCTCCTCAATTTCATTCCCCAATACCGCCGAATACTTTTTACTGGTCTATATACATATGCACATAACACATAATATAGACAGTTATAAACTCTAGTTCTATAACCAGGTATAGTTTTCAGGTTTTCCATCATTATATATCCATAAAATTTCGTAATAGAAATTGCGAATAGACTTGAAACCTATTTTCATTTTGAATGGGTTTCCCTAGATTGGTTTGCTACTGTCGTTGCTTCAGTGAAGGAAGTGAAGCTCACATCAGATCTCGACTCAACACAAAACTCAGAATGCTGATAATACTACATTATATTATATATGTATTCTCTACATAAATACACGCATCGTAATACATATATGTAGATATACTGCAGTTACCTTCAGCTCAATGTATATAAGTATAACAGACATATTGAGAATTGAGCGTAAAATGGAATGGAATAGAGCAGAGTAGTAGTGGAGTAAAACCCATAGAATAGAATAAGGGAGAAATAGAGAAGAAGAAGTGTATAAGAAAGAGCGCGGAGAACGGAGAACCTGCTGAAATGACTCTATTTGAACAATTTTCAATTTGAAACGGCTGTTGACACAAGAGAGTAGACTCGGAAATTCGCCACGTTTGGTCTATGCTGCCATTGCCGTTTGCCGTTGTATGTATGTGTCTGTGTGTGTGTGTGTGTGCCGTGCACAAAACCGTTGGACGGTCTTGTGTACACACTTAAATTTTCCTATCCATCTCTGTTCTCTCTCGCTCTCTCTTATTCTCTTTCTCTCTGTTCTGCTCATACAGCTATATACATACAGACTACAGGCATATATAATAATACACAAGCAAACCACATCAAGCCAGGTTTTGGTCCTGGTATGTACATATGTATACTATACAGCCGATAATATTATATTATTATCTTGTACATACACATCACGTACATATCATATTGATATCTATTCTATTCTATATGTACATACACACGCTTTTTCGTTTAGTCGTGCGCTTTCTAGCGCTACAGTTCTTTACGTCGACGTTTCATTTTATTTCGTTGTGTTTCGTCTGTTCGGGTCTCCATTTGCCCGCTATTTGAAACAGTGGAGCACAGATACACACTGGGCTGCACAAAATCTAGAAATACACTAAATTTCAACATAGCCGTATTTATCAACCAAGTACAGACTGTACAAACTACATACAAACCAAGGACCAGGCGGAGTTGGAGAAGATTCCAGGAAAAGTCGTCGAGTTATGTACATGTATGTATGTATACGTACGATGTAACTGCCGGGGCATACAACTTCTTTGCATCGAGTGGAATGTTGGACAAAAGTTAGCAGGAAAAGTAGTCACAGGCATATGTATATGCATGTATTATGTATGTATGTGTAGGTTTTCGGGCAGTATATTCTACATTGTGAAGTCGGAATCAAATGCCAACGAGTTGAGAGTCTTGGAAATTCAAAACCCAGGACTTGAGACTCAAAAGACCCTCCATGAAAACTTTCAATTTGTGAGAAAATGTCGCCGTCGCCATGCTGATATTGTAAAAGTAGAATCTTATGCATGTACGTATGAGCCGACTATACATACCGGCTCTGGGTGAAAGGCAGAGGAAACGTCGAGAAAGTCTCGTCTTGTAAGTGTATAGAAAGGTGCCGGAGAAGTAAGAAGAATAAATTTAGGCTGAGGCAAAGTTGAAAGTTGAGAGTTGAAGCTTGTCCATGAGCAACGAGCATTTCTGTGTTCATGTTCAGTGTACGAAACACAGTTACATAAGAATTTCAAGAAGAATCCCGGGCAGCATGATATTTTTAGACATTTTACAACGGTTTTACTTTCGGGATATTTTGAAAATAGGATAAGTTGAAAACAGTGAAAAATTCTCGATAATAGGTTAAATTTAGTGAAAAAATGCTTTGCTTGTTTCAGAAAGGAAGATTATATGTATATTTTTTCGGGCTTGGATTTAGAGTTTGAAATTTCAAGTTTCGACATGGGTAGAGAGGTCATAAGCAAACATTTACCAAGCCAAACAAACACTAAAAAAGTATGTGTATACACTACAGATCGTATAGTATAGTTTAAATTGTACAGTATTCACAAATCCATGTTTAAAATACATACATGCATGCATACGAATTCAAATATTGACGCAAACGCAGTCTTGTTGAATAAGTCCAACGCCAACAGATTTCTCACCTGATTTTATTATTATGACTCTCATCGTGAATTTTAATGACACCAATGAGTGAAATGCGCAAGTTTCTGTACATCTTGTTCATATCACTCCATACAGTGTACAATGTATGTATGCTCAAGACTGCAGTCAATCCCCTCTCTAACTATGTGGAAAAATAGTGGTGTTCACGCTACTTGTTGATACTAACTATATGTAATGACAAGTCTAATGACTGTCGTGGTTGTTGAGTTTGAAATCGAACAGATGAATAAATATCTACAAAATGCACACGTTGAACTATCTATGAATCGCTTCCCCGAATTTTCCTCATTTTGTTCCTCTTCACGTTGCTCCATCAAGTTTCACATGCTCATTTTTATTATCACATGTTTTCTCTATTTGTTTTCTTGTATAAATAAGAGTACGAGAACGAATATTACATTGTACATTAACGTTTTTATTCTGCGTTGTATTGTATTGTATTTTGTATTGTACTGATATTATGTTGTACTAACTGCGTTCTACTGTACAATGTACAACTTTGAACCGGCGACCTGTCATCAACCATGAATCATTTTACTCCCACATTGATAGTTTTTTAATGGCTTTAAATCCATAAATATTTGAGGTTGGCTATTGACTTGAACCCAATGTCAACTTTCTTTGTTCATTTTCAATTAATTTTCCACGCGAGCAAAACTATTCTCTTTTATTTTAACTTTACATCACTTTACATTACACATAATATGTGTAATGTAAAGACAGTGCACACGCATTTTATAGATATGTATTTGTAACAAAATTCAAAGTTAGAAAGTTAAAAGTAGGTAAAAGTAAAAAATTTGTCAGTTTTTCGAAAACCAGCTGATGGACTGACCTTGAACCAATTTATTGTACTGTATCTCTAGCTGTCTGTATGTACCTGTACTTATCATTAGTCAGTTCGTCATATTTGAAGAAGAAAAAGAAAGAAGGCCAAGTCAACTATCAATGATGAGCATGAGTATGTATAAGCTAACCAGTGCAAATGCATGAATGATGATAATGATAATGATCCATGACTGAATGAAGGAAGGAAGGAATGAATGAATAAATGTTTGCCTGAATGAATGAACCATAGTGAATAAAATGAGTGTAACTGTGTGCGAATCCAAATTAAATTCACAAAATGACAAGATCTATGTACATAAGTATAAGTATGTATGTAGTATGTATGTATGTATAGAAAGGGATGAACTCGAGGGAGAAAACTGAGTGTGTGAGGAGGAGCATCAACGGAGGAATCGAGGAACTGATTTACTAATCGTAACTTAAATGTTTGATTTGTAGTTTACGTTGTGTGCAGTTTGCAGTTTTCGTTTGCACTCCCTCGCCATGCCACACACAACTCTGTTGAGTTTGCAGAGAGAAAGAAGACAAGAGAAGGAGTTGGAGTAATAGAGAGAGAGAGAGAGAGGAGACGAGACTCCTTAAATAAAATGCTGGAGAAATTCCGCCTCTTTGGACTCTTTCAACTCCTGCCTAATACAAATGTACATAGTCCATAATATGCTGTGTATGTACATATTATGCACAGTGCACTGTGCTATCAAATCCAGTCCGTGATGATACATAATGCTAAAGATTTATATATAAGTGCGTCTCTCTCTCTCTCTCTCTCTCTCTCACTATGTATTCAGCACACATCCAAATACATACACATACGCAGACCAAACAAAAAGGCCTCGGCGTAGGTGTACAAACAATCCGTGTACACATACACACACACATACAGGTTGTTGAAGTTAGATCTGAAAACTGGAACTAAATCAAAAGTAAAACATAAACATGAGTGTGTACATATCGCCTGTCTGTCTACACACACACACACACAAACACCATTGAATTGGAGAAAAATCCCGGATCTTTAGATGTATATCAAGTCATACTACATAATTATGTATACTTAATGCATACACGTATATAGTATACATATAAGTACACACAGACATGTTTGTACCCTTTGTCTACTACTTTCTCCATACTCTCTTTGTGTGCATATTTCACAGCCAAGTATGTTTTCCTTGTCCTATGAGTTTGTGTATGTGTATGCGTGTCTGTGTAAATTTGAACGGGTAGGATGGGAAATTGAAGCGTAAATACCAGTAATCAGGAGATACTACATATATATAGTGTTATACATACATACATACATAGAAGAAGTGCCTACTTACACAGCCTGGTTCTAATGGGCATTACATCTACAATCCACAGTCTACAGTCTACAGTGTGAATAGCACATACATACATACATTTCTCTGTGTATATTGCCAATGTACACTCACTCACTTGCACATCAGCTTCAGGTTCAGCATCAGAATCAGCATTTACACTACTACTCCCGACTTGACTTGAATTGACTTGACTCCTTCTCCAGACTTGTGGACCTTGTTGAGTGTGTACTTTGTGTGTGTGTGTCTATATATATATAAATCTACCTACAACCTACAGCTAGGAGGAAAAGGAAAAAGAGAATCTTTCTTTCTTTTTCTAGATATATGTATTACGCATATGTATACGCAACAATTAGAGCGCAGGGAAAAAGAAAAGGGTAAAGAAGAGAGAGTGAGTGAGTACACTTTTATACACAAATCTGGGTAAAACTTCAAAGCCAAAGCACATATTTGTTCATTCTTCATTTACCTTTCCTTTCCTTTGACTTTGACTCCTCGCCATGTATTTATGTATGTATGTATTCTCAGGCTGTGGAATCCGAGACTCTAGAGTTTTCCTATAGACACCACGTTGTGATATTATATAATAGTGGGAATACATGTAGATATTAGAAGTACCCTTTTAATGGGAGAAAAACCTTGTAAAATTCCCTTTGAAGTTGTACTGTACATAGTAAATTCAACATACAACATACATACCTGATCGTAGCTGTAGTTATGGAACAAGTGGCACAGTACGGCAATTACGGAAGCAGTTTGTGTAATGTAAATGTAAGATTGAAGTTGCTGAAAATTTTGGCCAAATTTTACCCCATAAGATACTCGTCAATAGTGGATGTTTTGACAAAGCATACTCTTCGTTTTTTAATATTTTCCCTCTGTTTTAAAACTTTCCTTATGTTAGCAGATGAGGCGAGTGAAAAAATGGAGAAACGGAGAGTGTATACAATAAGCACAAGCAGGGACATTTGTATGTGTGCAAATTTAAAGCTTGTATTATATTGAACAAGCCTTCAGTCTTTGACTTTGACTTTACAGTAGAGTGTAACGTAAGCTTTATAGCTTTTCAACAAGTAACAAGTGTATTAGGATGAGGAACTCAAGGAACATTTTTATTTGTTCAGTAGATTTTTTTGTCTTTTTTCCTACTATTTATAGTATGTGTGTGTATTCTCCAAGAAGTGAGGGAAGAGTGGCGAAATAATGTGTGTAGAAGAAAGGTTTAAAATAGTGTAAACAAAGGATAAATTAGTTCTTAATTAGATGACAGTGTTTACATTGTACTTTCTCTTCTCGTTTTTATACGTAGTTGGATGATGAAACTTCCGCCTTTCCACTCTTTTGTATGTATTCCATGAACGAACAGTTTTTTGAACTCTTTTTTGTCCTTTTCCTACGCTTTTTTTATATGATGTAACAAATATTGGAGTCCAAAGTTCATACATGTTCGGCGTATTAAAAGGATTGAAATTTTTGCATGAAAAGTCAACTCTTTATACCGAAGAAGACATTGACAGATGTGTCACAAGAATAAACAGAAAGATTCCTAAATACCATATTCTTCAACTTTGCGTTTTTCAGTCGTCTTTATGATCACTGTATACCATATTATACCACAAAATTAATTGGTTTATTTTATTACTAAACAGTGTTTCGTCAAACATTTGTCGAATATACAAATCCAAAGAAGCGCATATTGCCAAGTGATCTCCAACTACAGAGTTTAAATGAAGAAAAACAAGTTGTGTTACCAACTTATCATACACATTACACATACATAGATACATGATAAAGGATCCCCTTAAGCTAACATTGTTTCAGCTTCTTGTGGTACTTCTTTGCGTGATTAGATAAAGATAAATGTTGAAAACAAGAGCAGATGGAGAATGAGATGAAGATGTGGATGTGGATGCAAATCGAATAAAATCCGGACATATTGAAGAGCCACTCATCTAGTCTCTTCCCCCCTATGGCCACTACGCAATGTGTGTGTTGGTGTTACTTTTTTGCTGACTATGGTAAGCCCATGCGATATGCACTGGTTGTTGTATTACAATTTGATCAGAAAAAATGCCGCTTTTCCTTGTTTTGGCTAGGAATAAATTTTCAGTTTTTGAAATATTAAAAATTGCCTTTTTAAATTTATTATCCGTAAAGTTCAGAGCGGACCGGCTATCAGTCGCTACACTGGCCTGTTCTTTATGCTCGAATAGTAGTCTAGCAACCTTTACAAATGAAGTATCTAATGGTAATTCCATTATGAGTAATCCCTAGAAAAATAAATACAGGGGATGTACAAGAAGAGGGAGCAAACACACACATACAGTCCGAGGGCCCCTCTACAGAAAGACACTCCAAGTATATGTATGCATGCATGTACAAGCAGTCGATAATATTCCGACGGGGGTTCATCATCCTCGTGTTTTCACAAATAGGGAAAAATCTGTCACCACATTTTCGGATTCTGAGCCAAACTCAATAAAAGCGATAAGCTTTTTTGCTGTTGGAGAGGGGGCCGAGGGAATATCCAATATTGGGCTTGGAATAAAAACTCAAGTGCTATGATTAAAATACAGTACGCACAATGTACATGGGCATGCGGTTGGATACGACTTGAAAGTTTCAGGCAAACAAAAAGTAATACTTACAGACTATAAACTTACAGACTATAAACTAATACAAAGACTTGATATTACAAGATTGTACAGAATTTAAATAAAAACAGACGCCTGTTATTTCAAGAAAGCTGAAGAAACTAATAGAAATGGAGGAAATGGATTTTCCCCCAAAGTATCTAAATGTATCTTTTGGAATAATAGAGATGGTTACATACATACATATCTGATAAAAGGAAGGATTTTAAGCTGTATTTTGTGCACATTGTTGCAGTGGGAGAATGCATAAAATTTCTTACAAAATATGCAGATATTGTAGCTTTAAATAGCTGCTTTACCTATTAGCTCTCGGTTACGTATTCCTTTCAACTTCTTTTCTTAAAAAATTTTGTTGACTATTCTCTCTAAAGTCAAGCGTGCGGAACTTTGTTGTCACAGTTTTTGTATCTTACATTTTATGTAGGAGCGCACATTTTATATTGTAAAATACATTGTACATTGCACACATGCACTGTAAGCTAAATAAATAAATAAATAACTAGCCTTTATTATTCCTTTATGCACTGTGGAAAAAAGCACACACACAGACACTATGTATGAACTCCATTCAACTCAACGCACATTCAACTGGTCTTTAACTGTAAACTACATTTTATAAGATTGAAGGTGTGTGCTTTTACTCTACATTTCCATCATTTACTTATGCATACATGCATACATAGATACTTAACGTGTATGCACTCTCGGTTCTGTGTATACATGGTTAGGGCGAGAATTATATTAAATGTCTCAAGCACATTAAACAGTGAGTTGTAAATATTGGCAGACCAACCTATTTATATAATAAATGTACATATACGAGCATTGTATATATACATATATTATATACATAGCTCAACAGGTAACATATTCATTCACTCATTCATTCATGCATTTACATACATGTGAATTTGATGTGTTATGAATGAATTGGGATAGAGAAGCAGTTTTTTGTTTGATGGAATCCCAAATATTTATTTGATAATTTACTACAGCCAGAAAATGATTTCTGCAAATATTAATATTGAATCTAGATAGCTGGGCCAACCTTAGCACGCCTTACTGAAACAAAGTTGAGTATTGCGTTGAGCAGACTCGACGAAACTCGACTTGAGATGGATGGATCGCATCGCTCAGGTTGCATTGAGTAAAGATACTAGATAAAATATTAGTTTTTCGATACACACTCGCATATTACCTATTAGGTATACATGTATACTGTATACTTTTGTATACATATTGTGTTATGTTTTACCTACAAATATAAATACAAATGCACTTCTGTGTCCTACGTTGCATATCGTTTTATATTATGCATGTACGGCAAACAAAACTTTAAGCATTATAATACAAAACAGCCCATATTTACATTTTCCGTATTATACACACCTTGCGATTTTCATGACGGGACAATCCCGTCAGCTTAAATAGCCAAAGCTAATGCCCGTTGCCCATGTACATAACAAAAAACTATTTAATACAAAATACAATCGCACCGCACATTTTTGTTTGAATACGAAGCCTCGGTCATGATCAAATGGAGGGAGCAGACAGACATGCAAGGACGGGCGGATTTTTTATCATTGATCACCCGCTTCCGGAAATTGGGACAGGGTAAAACCGAAACGAAATACATACATATTATACTCTATCTATACTTTCTCTATCTCGTTGCGTGCTGTATCCTCTGCATATCAAATTTACATGGAATTTCCGATTGCCGTCCGTCATACGCCAATGTCCGATGTTCGTGTTCGTTGATGTTGATGCCGAATGTTCCTGTTGATTTTTGACGATGATGGTGATGATGTTTCGGTGATGGTGCGTTTGCACAAGTCTCAAGTAGTGGGTAAACCCGGTTGATATAAAGTTTACTGGGCTCTCTCCTGTACTATTTTATACGTAGTTTGTAAATGAAAACGTATTATATATACATGCATATGATGTGATATAAAAGTGTGTATCAAATAGATGGGGAAGCAGAAGCTAGAGCACACATATGTATTACAGATTGCATTGAGCATGGGGAAAAGTGTCTCGAGTCTGTCGACTCTTCTCTTTTCTCTCCTGCTGTACACACATACATGTAAATCTACGTAGAAAAGGTATACATATAGGGGTTTGTATACAAAGTGCAAACACGGTGAGAGCATTGTGTAAATGGAATCGTGTGTATGTATATTGTACGTGTGTATCTAAATACCTTGTACATACTTATGTATATATATATACATAGGCTCTCCATCCATAGTCAACGTACTCCATATTGAGCTTCAAGATTAAATGAGTATTTTGAGAGTAAACACTTTCAAATATTTTATCAGTCACACCGAGTTTTCTTTAGCTTTTCCTTTTTTCTCTCTCTCTTCTCTCTCTCTTCCCTCTTCTTTCTCCATTCGTTCCGTTGCGTTCCGTTTACTCCGACGGTTGGTCGAAACCATTTTGTGTGCATACATGTATGTATAATGTACATACGTATATGTATATGTATATGTACACCAAACATTGAAACAAACGGTATAGACAGAAATTGATGTACAGTACATGCATAGAATATACCTATATGTATAGATGGATGTCTGTGTAAAAAGACTATTAGGGAATCGGGATTGAGATTCTCGTGTTCTCTCCCTTTATTTTCTCTTCTTGGTTTACTCGAGGCTACCACTACCACTACTACTACTACTACTACTACCTTAGTTTTTAGCTTAGGAACCCGCGGTTCGTTTGTTGCCTCTCGTTTGTTCATGTCGGTATTCCCACTCTCTCATGTGTCTTCCACATTCTACACACATACACATAGACATACACACACATACACACACACATTTCTGATTTTAGGTTTGTCGATCCTTCATTCCTACGATTCCTATTCCTCCGAATCATTCACCACTCAATCCTTTCATCAGCCAAAGTCAAAACCAAAACCTTAACTAAAGTTATAGTCTGAGGTTTCTGTCATGGACGAAAGTCCGATTAACGGAACTAAATCAATATGCATAGTCAGAGGCGAATTGTGAATCTAAGTTTTAACTTTTCGGCGAGTGTTTTACCCCTGCTCTTTTTGCTGTGCAAAGTTTCTACTGCTCTTGTTGGCAAGCTTGACAAGTCACGTGATTTTGTAGGAAACGAAGTTACATAACAAACTGGAGATTCCCATTGTCTAGGTCTAGGTCAATAACATCATGAACTATACGTAATAATAATAATTTATGTTTTATCATTATCATTTTAATCCGTTTTTATCAACTCCCCTTCAAATTTGTTAGTGAGTATACATTATACATACATAAATATAAAACACTTAACCTCCGACCTCCAGAGAGCCGAAATACTTCCTGGTTCGTTTACATTTGTGCAATAAACTCAAGGCGTGAAATTTTATGGTTTGAATACTTCCTTATCTGAATACATAGTTAGTCGTCGTCGTCAGTCTACAGTTTAAATTTAAGTTTTAAAAAATTGCACCAAACGAGGATTCAAGTCGATACGGGAAAGCAACGTTTTACATGCATTCGCTTGTGTGTGCATGTGCACATTGGCAAATTTCCGTGGAGTTCATTGTCATCGCCGGTTCAAGTTGAGTGCGATCACGTGGTGCAAAAACATACAACACGTACAGACAGTGTAAGTATATGTATATAAACGATCGCCCTGAAAATTATCTCAACGCAAACAACAAACGTGTGTAGAAAAAGTACTGAACAATTTGTTTGTCTGTGCAAAATTTCCAAGATAAGCAAAAACAAACAGTGGACTTTATATAACGCCAAAAGTGCTTGACAGTTGTCTGCATCATTTAAAAAAATGAGCTGATATACATACATAATGTTACATAGTATGTGTGAGTTATTTACATATAAATTGTATGCCATTTTTGCGCGTACTTCCCGATTCTTCATTATGTACCTTCATGGATAAAACTCTCATTTGAATTAGAGATTGCGACTAAATAATTGTGAATAAGCTCAGAATACACAAATAGTTATATGAAAATGTAGTAAGTAGTTATTACTGATTCGGGGTTTATTGATACTGATTGTGCTATTGATAAATTGCTGTACAAATTCCATGTAGATATACCTATACAATATACAGCATGTTTACTGTGTGAAAGTAAAAGAGCAAATAATAAAATATGTATAACATCAAGTGTGTAAAAGTGCGGATTTTATTATTACATATTAGACAAAAGTCATATGCATACTAAAATATTAAAATAGTGATAGACTCACGGTCGGTATTTATTCTGTAATGGTAAAGAAATATCTGTGTTTAGTTATTTCCTAGTTCTTTTGGTTGCTACTAATTGTGAGCCAAATTACATAAATATAGGGATAGATAGGTTGATAAAGTCGAGTGTTAGGGAAAGGGCTGCTATAAAAATACTAATGTATGTGTATGTATATACAATGTGTAGGAAAATTAATGTCGATTATATGTATGTATATTACAGTATGTGATTCAGTGTGTTAATTATACCCACAGCTCTATTGTATTTTATTCAGTCACACACACCTGACAATGTTGAATGCATGAATCGAAATTCCGCTGTCGTCAGCAGTCAGCAGACAAGTATGGAAATACTTATACATGCATAAAATACACTCCTACAAAAATAATCAACTGTCATTAACCTGTCCCGATCCCGATTGTTCCTCGATTTGATATCCGTACGTGTGAATAAGGACAGTTGTAAAATTACTCTGTTTAAATGCTGAATAAATAAAAAGAGCATGGTTACAATTTTGATGGGTAATTCATCCAACTTTTCAATTTTTATCGTCATAAAAATAACACATATGTACAACTTTATGGTTAGGCATATGCATAAAGGGGCCTCATAAACGTCCAATAAAAAGGGTGACAAATTTTGACTGTATATCGACACTATTCTATTTTTATGTAAACCCGTGTTGATTTTGATAGTTACAAGAGGAAATGAAGAAGAGATGTAAAATTGGAACAGGGGGAAAAGGTCTGTACATTGGGACATCCTACACGATTGCGAACATTGCACAGCGTATAGTACAGTGTGTAGCTTTAGGCTTTGGTACTAACAACCGGCCTCGAAACGGCCAGAGTTCGTAAAACCCCAGTTGGAAGAACCTATTAAATGTCATGTTGGGTACAGGACATTGGACATTCGTTTATTTTCTTGCTGTTCAACGTTCAATGTCCACGGCGGAGCTGACTTTATTAGCGTCATTACTTCTTATTTCTCATAGCGGTGTGGAAATGTGTGGGGAAAGTAAACAACAAGAAAAGACGTTTTTGCCTTTCTCTTTTGCCTTGTCTCTCTCTCTCTCTCTCTCTCCACCGTCCACAATTTCAAATATCCTGTAGGAGACCTAACTAACTACCACACGATACACATACATAGAGGTCCGTTGTCATTGGTATATTAAGTACGGCCTACTACATAAAATGGTTAAATTTTTGACGGAAATTCCTAATACTCTCGTTCGTGGATAGATAATATGCATGAATTTTGTACATAATATTATGCATATGTATAGGCGTCTATGGAGCTATTCGCAAGTCAATTCCAAACGACATTTCCATCCCATTTCTCCTCGGCGTTAGACAAACATTTGGTACGGTTTGGTTTGGCCTGACTTGTCGTTGTATTTTACCTACATATTATACATTGTACATACAATGCAATAAAATGTCATTTTCCGAGCTTTGCTCCTTCCCAAGTCCTATGGTTTTTGTCAGAGCGAGCACCGAGTCGACTATTTGTACAATACATTGTTCCTATATTATACATGTACAATGTACAATGTACAATGAACAATCTACACCTATAATAAAA